>JAJJMA010168926.1:0-15875 GCA_023529015.1 Papaver nudicaule
CGCTGTTCTTGCTTTGAAATATGGGCATACAAGAGAAATAATAATAACATGAATTGGGTCAAGGAGTTCTATATGATATGGGGTGTGAAAGTGGTTTTGAGCCCTTTGCAGTTACAAGGAGCAATCAAGTTCTATTATGGAACAGACTTCACATGCTTTACGGCTACGACCCTAAGACTTCAACTTCTAACAAGCTATGGGACATAGATATTATGGAAGAGGGTATGAGACCTGCACGCATTGAATGTGTTCCTCACATAAACAGCTTTGTTTCGTTGAAAAATCTCGGAGAAAGTGGTGCTGTCTACAATTCAAGTAAGAAATAAAACGTTGAAGGAAAAGGGAGCTAGACCACGTCAGAAACAGAAGAAATCCAGTATTTTTCCATCTTTAGTCTGAATCAGATTTCTTATTTTTATGTTTGGAAATGCATTTTGCTTATAATTTAATTATTTTTATGTTTGGAAGTGCATACTATATAGTCCCTATAATCTAAGGACGTCACATCGTAAATATCAGCAATCATATACAGTCTTGCCATTGCTACTATGGAACAAAACTACAACAGCAAACATGCGTGTTCTATCATGGAATTGCCAAGGTTTTGCTAAGAAAGTTACCAGAGATCATCTCCGGGATATTGTAAGACAATATGATCCAGACATTGTCTTTATCTCAGAAGCAAAAGTGAAGGTGGAGAGAATGCGACAGTTAACCAGGCCTCTAAATTATCCAAATAGACAATTCATCCCGCCTAGAGGAATGGCAGGAGGCTTAATACTTCTATGGAAGGACGGATTCCATTTTCAGGTTGTCAACTATGACTCATGGATAATCAACTGTCTTGTACGTGATGATCCATCTAAACCTGAATGGATTCTTACATGTATGTATGGGTCATCATATCCAGATGAGAAGAAGGTTCAATGGAGGTATATAAATCAACTCAGCGACACAGTCCAGCAGCCGTGGGTTATTATTGGTGACCTCAATGTCACTTTTTCTAACGAGGAAAGAATAAGTGTGTCAATCACAACAGGTAGCACATCTACATCTTCATCTGGAGATATTATTGATCTTATTACTGGAGCTGGTCTGGAAGACTTAGGCTATGTTGGAAGATCTTATACCTGGTCAAGTAACATACATGGCACTGGACCTAGGAAAGCACGACTCGACAGGGCAATCACAAATGATGAATGGACTCTGTACTTTCCGGACTCAAAAGTTATACACCTTCCCCAGTTAGGCTCGGATCATTGCCCGATACTTCTGGAGCTATCTGCTAATAATTATGATATGAAGAGAAACTGGAAGTATTTCCAGTGCTATGAGAAGGATAATTCCCTTAAAGATATTGTATCAGCTGCATGGGAAATTGAAGTCGAGGGTTTGATAGCATTCCAAGTCTCAAAGAGGTTACAGCATGAGAGGAGGCTTATTTCAAAGTGGAATCGAGAGCATTTTGGCAATATACAGAGTAATATAGAGTCATTGCATCATCAACTTACTTATGCACAGCAACAACCAGCAGGAGAAACTACCACTTTAGCTGTACAAGAAATAGAAAATCAAATCGAGCATTGGCATCAGATTCAGTCGGACTTCTGGGGGCAGAAAGCTAGAGATGAATACTATATGGAAATAGACAGAAACACAAAGTACCATCACACTAATGCAAACAGGAGGCGATCAAGGAATAATATCACAGCTTTAAAAGATGAGCAAGGAAATTGGTGCAGCACAAGAAGCTCACTGGAGGATTTACTGGTTACTCACTACAAATCTATACACACTACTACAGATCCAGTAAGAGATGAACAATTACTGCAATGTATCCCTTCTTCAATCACAGCCGCAGACAATGAATATCTGATGAGAATTCCTGATTCAGATGAAGTACACAAAGTATTGAAGAGTATGAAGCCTTGGAAGGCTCCAGGACCGGACGGATTCCCTCCGGGCTTCTTTCAGTCTCACTGGGAAATTGTAGGAAGAGACATAACTGCTATGGTTCAAAAGTTCTTCACAACGGGTTATCTCCTGAAGCAGCTGAATAATACTAATATATGCCTTGTTCCTAAGACCAAAAACAAACAGTTCCCCTCAGATTTACGTCCAATTGCGTTATGTAATACGACGTATAAGCTAATCTCTAAAATTATGGCCTCAAGGATGAAGAAGCTGATGCATAAGGTAATATCTCCTCTCCAGTCAGCATATGTACAGGGTCGACAAATCTCGGATAATATACAGCTAGCGCAAGAGATCATACATACGATGAAGCAAAAACAAGATGGCAGTGAGCTAATGGCACTCAAGCTTGACATGTCAAAAGCATTTGACAGGATTGAGTGGCCATTCTTGATGGATGTAATGCAACAAATGGGCTTTTCTTCTGAATGGTGTGGACTAATTATGCAGTGCATTAGCACTACAAGAATCAGTGTGCTGCTCAATGGTTCACCATGTAACGACTATCAACATACAAGGGGGATTAGGCAGGGGGATCCTCTATCCCCCTACCTATTTATCATTGCAATGGAAGCCTTCTCGCGTCAACTGCTGGTGGCTGAAGAAAACCAGTTACTTCACGGAATAAAAATAGCCCCAAGTGCGCCTTCTATCTCACATTTGTTCTTTGCTGATGATTGTCTATTGTTTGCTAAAGCTGATCTTCATGAAGCAAACAATATCTTGCAAATCATCAACCAGTTCTGTACTGCTTCTGGACAGTTGGTTAACTTCTCAAAATCGAGCATATACTTCAGTATACACTTACCTAACAGATTTTGCAGGATAATCTCAAGGAGGCTAAAGGTTCAACGTATGAACCCTAATGAGAAAAATAAGAAGTCAACGCAATATTTTCCTCTCTCATCGCTCTGATGACGTGGCAGGGAGAAAGAGGCGATTTCTAGGGTGATATTTTCTTCTTCGAAAATCATGAGTGGAGGCTCAAAATCTCCATCAAATCCGTCAAATCTGAGAGAGAATACTTCTGAATCATTAACTCGTAATGATTTCAGGCTTGGACCAGATGAGTTTCCAAGTTTAGTTCCTTCAAACGATGCTTTTGAGAAGGGGGTTGCTGAAAACCCTAGAACAACAAAATGGAGGTCAGTGCTCATGGAAGACAAGGGCAGCAGTGTAGATCCATCGACTGGTAAATTGCCATATCACAAACCTCAATTAATCGATGGTAAGAAAATCTCTATTATCTCTTCTACGGATTTAGTAGATGAACTTAGGGTTTGCAATAAATTTCTTGTTGGGTATTTCGTTGGAAGAAAATTGCCTTTCCATAAGGTAAAAGAAGCTTTAGATAAAGCATGGAATCTTAAGGGAGAATTCAGAATGTCCATACATGAAGATTCAATGTTCATTTTTGAGTTTGATTTAGATGAAGATAGGAGCTCTGCCATGGAATTGGGGTATGTTTTTGTATTGAGTAGCTTGTTTTTAATCCGTCCATGGCAGCTCTTCATTGAACAAGACATAAAAGAAATGAAAACTATTCATGTTTGGTTGAAATTGAGGAACATTCCTACACATTTATGGAATGCTAAAGGAATTGGAATGATCACAAGCGTTGTAGGTGTGCCTTTGTTTGCGGATAAGCACACTCTAGCTAGAACAAGGATGAGTTATGCTAGGGCTTGTGTAGAAATGGATGCTAATAGCGAATTTCCTGACTGTATACCAGTCTCTTATGACGGCAAGAACTTCGACGTCTCTGTAGAGTACTCATGGAAGCCTTCCAGATGTCTATCTTGCTCTACATTTGGGCATACTAGTGCTAAGTGTCCAAAGGAGATTTCCAAGAAGAAAATGTGGATTCCTAAGACTAAGGGAGCTGTGGAAACTGTAGCACCTCAAGGGAAAGGTAGTGAGGGGCTAAATGTGGAGGGTAGTGATGCAAGTATGGAAGTTGCAGCGAATTCGCAGGGCAGTAAGGATGTGGTGTCTGCAGGTCAAGAAGCTATTTTAGATGTGCAAGAATTGTCTGCATCAACTGTAGATAATGAGATAAGTACTCACTTTAACTCTTGTGGAACTTTGCAGCAACCTCTAGTTAATGAGTGGAAATATGCTAGAAAGAGGAAGAGCTCAAGTCTAAAGAAGGATACCCATACTAATGTTCAAGAGCAATCCATTAACAAGAACCCATTTGAGGCGCTGTCCCTCGACTCTGAAATTGCCATCTCTGATGAAGCATTCGAGGAACCTCAAAGAATAGAAGAACCAGATTTCAATGTTCAAGGTAGTGATTATGTACAAGAAGAAGTTGCAGGGAAGAATGATAATGGGGAAACAGAAATCATGGCAATTGAGAAGGTGATACCTCTTGGCAATATTCCTGACAGCATTGCAGATGAAAGGGAAGAGATGGAGTGTGCCCCCAAGGGAACAGTGGAGGCTTGTGATGAATCTAGTGAAGAGGAGATTGAAGAGGGCAAGGTGAAGTCTGTTCAAGAGGTCTCTCAGTATATACCCTTGACTAAAGATCAACATATGGATCGGCTTGCGAAGTTCACCTCCTCCCTTGGGCTTGGCCGTGGTGGTAAAGAAGGAGAGGTCAAGAAAATTTTGAGTGACATTGTAGGTGTTTCTGAGCCATTAAAGAATCTGGACTCTAGCAATGATGATTTGAGAAAGAACAAAGAGGGAAAAAACTACAATGAATTAGTGGTGAGGTCGAAGACGAACCCGGAAAAAGAGTTGGGAGTGCTCTTTTGGCCTGGAGTTTCTGACAATAATAAGTTGGGAAGAGGGCAAAGGAAGTCAGCTAGGAAAGCCAAGGAATGACTTTGTTTTGTGTGGTTTGGAGAGGGGTTGTACCTCTGTTTTGTTTTCTCTTTGTATACCTCTGTATTGAGATTGCACCTCTGTTTTGAATTTTGCTTAGGCTTGTAGCACTGTTAGTGCAGTATCTTCTCCTCCTTGTTTTTCTTTTTCTGACATCAATGAATTTTAACCCTTTTTCTTCAAAAAAAAAAAAAAAAAAAACCCTAATGAGAAGTACCTTGGCATGCCACTGATACTTGGAAAAGCTAAGAAGAAATGTTTTGAGAACCTGGTGGACAAAGTAGAGAATAGGTTATCAGTATGGAGAAGCAAGACTTTATCTCAATGTGGAAAATCAAAAATGGTGAAGACAGTTACAAACACAATACCTGTTTATGCCATGAGTTGTATGAAAATTCCAGCAGGAATCATTGAGAAGATTGAATCACTTCAAAGAAGATTTTGGTGGGGTTTCGAAGAAAGAAAAGGTGTTTATCTTACTTCTTGGGAGAAGCTATGTAGACCAGTTGATGTAGGGGGCATGGGCTTCAGAAATCTCAAGGTTTTGAATCAAGCACTACTTGTTCGTGCTGCATGGAGACTGATTGATAACCCAAATGCGATTTGGGTTCAAGCAATCAGGGCTAAGTACTTCTTAAACAGAAACATCTTTCTTACTTCAGAACAGGCTGATTCTTCTTGGTGCTGGAAGGGAGTTCAACGTAGTCTAGGTTTTATCCGTCAAAATAGTTTTTGGAGGGTTGGAAATGGCAGGAGAATTATGATCTGGACTGACATATGGGTTGTAGGAATGCATGAACCCCCTTCACCAAATCTGAGTGCAGCTGATCATGAAAATTACCTATGGGTCAGCGAATTGATTGATAATGATACAAAGTCTTGGAAAGCTCAAGTTGTCCGACATCTCTTCCCTGAGGAAACAACAGCAAATATACTCAATATGAGAGTTCCATATGTGGCTGATGATAAGCTAATATGGTTGCTAACTAAACATGGCAACTTCAGCTTAAAATCAGCATATAACAAGCTCCAATCGGATAGTCTAAATCATCTTACACACTATCTACAGAAGTTCCTAGTACAACTGTAAAATGGAAGGACATATGGAGGATTGAAACCTGGCCTAGAATAAAGCATTTCTTCTGGAAGTGTTTGAAGGAAATCGTGCCTACAAGGGAGCGTCTGTCAAGAGTATGCAGTTTTGTTAACCCTTCCTGCCCTATATGTGGAATGACGGATGAAAGTTTAGAGCATAACCTTTTCAGATGTGCTTTCTCGACTGCGGTGTGGTTCCAAGTACCAGGGGGAAGCAAGATATTACAAGACAATACTAAAAATATTACCCAGTTTTGTGAAGAATGGTTGGTACAGCACAAGCAATCAGATTATCAGGATAATTGGCTGAATACGGCTTTAGTTGTCTGCTGGTGTATCTGGACAGACAGATGTAGTCATGTAAAAGAAAACAAGCAACTAAATCCTCCAGCTACAGCAAAAAGAGCAATGGTGTTTGCAAACTACCTTCATGATATACATAAGAAACAGAGAGATACTTCAAGGGGATTGAACACAGTTAGAGTGGAGGACGTCAGGAAATGGATACCGGCTACGTATCCTTCCTTAACAATTAACTGTGATGCTTCTTATATGATATCAAATAAAACAATGGGAATTGGTCTAATATGTCGTAATTTTGCAGGAGAATGGAAGGGAGGGAGAACAAAATACCTGCAAGGAGTAACAAGCTCGGAGCAAGCGGAATGTCTGGCATTTCTTGAAGCTGCGACTTGGTGCAAATAGAAGGGGATGGAGCAATTTACGCTACAAACAGACCTGAAGAGTATTTCTGGCTTTGTCAATGGATCTGAGCACTCAATCGCGTGGGAAAATGAAGTCATTCTGTTAGATGCAAGGCATTTGTTAAGCACTGTCAATAACTGGCAGTGTATTTATGTTTCTAGGAAATGTAATAAGGCTGCTGACAAGTTAGCTAAGTTTAGTAGGAGGGGTAGTGTGTCGTGTGACTGGGATGATGTGCCTCCTGATATCATCATTCCCCATCTTTGTTTAGACTCTGATTGTTTACAGCTTTAATGAAATTTGCATCTTTGGCATCAAAAAAAAAAAAATGTTTGGAAGTGCATACATTTTGCTTATAATTTAAAAAAAAAATTGTGCAGATTCGTGTATGAATGCTGGGAACAAAATTTTGGCTATACGGTACTGTGACTTGTTACGCGTGCGTATGAACTTAGAAGTGATTTGTACTTATAAATTTGCGAGATGTCATGAGTTTTCATCTTTTGGTGCAGCACAACTTAAGCACATGAAATTTCGAAGCTGATTAAGATCATGCCAAGTTTTTGTCGTCAATGACAAGTTTTTGTCGTCAATGACATTCACAATTTAATTTCAGATTATCACCAAATTTATTTTCGTGTACGACAGCAACAGTCCGTACAAGAAATGTATTTTTAATTTATTTTCGAGAAATAGAAGAAAAGTTTTAAGACATTTGTAGTTGTTATCAGGTCTCAAATGTGAACTGCTGCATCCTTGTTTAATGTTCTAATGTTGCTGGTTCGTTCTTAAAATCGCACCAATGTTCATCAAATTGGTTAACAGTTGACCAAGCAGAGGATGTTAATAGGAACCTGATGGTCCTGACCCTTAAACGTGACTTTGATGAGGTTGTACCTATGTAACCTACCACTAGTTAAAGAGAGAAAATGAGATTTAATCTTCCACACACTTGTGGAGCTATTTCATTACGTATATATATGATTTCCCTTGCTAGGGTTACAGAGATACAATCAAGTTTTTACATTTAAGAGAATAACAAAATATGCGACAATTAAGCCAATGACTAAGGCATGGCAGTGACTGAATCTTGGCAGCTGTATTATTCAAGGATCAGCTACAATTACGCCATTGGCATAGGCTTGGCAGCTGTATCCTTAACAGCATCTGATCCATATCCTTAACATTCCGCCTCAAGTTGAACATGAGTTGCGAATGTTCAACTTGTCTCGTAAATAAGAGAATCTGGGAGCACACAACCCTTTCGTAAAGATGTCTGCTAGCATGTCTTTCGTAGAGATGAACTGCACGTTGAGTTGTTTGTTTGCCACTCTCTCTCGGACAAAGTGGTAGTCGATTTCGATGTGTTTTGTTCGTGCATGAAAGACAGGGTTGACTGTAAGGTATGTAGCTCCCAAATTGTCACACCATAGCGATGGTGGTGAGACAGTGATACCCAATTCCTTAAGCAAAGACTGAAGCCAAATTAACTCTGAAGTGGCAATTGCAATGCCACGATATTCCGCCTCTGTGCTAGACTTAGATACAGTTCTTTGCTTCCTTGCACTCCACGAGACAAGATTGCCACCAAAGTAGATGCAATATCCACTCGTCGATCGTCTATCATCAAGACTCCCTGCCCAATCTGAATCAGAGTATGCGTGAAGAGACATATCTGGTGAACTGTTGATTGTCAATCCATAGTGTACCGTGTGCTTCAGATAACGCAAAATTCTTTTTACAAGCTCCCAATGTTCCTCATACGGTTCATGCATATACTGGCAAACTTTGTTGACTGCAACTGCTATATCAGGCCGTGTTAAATGCAGATATTGAAGTGCACCTACAACACTTCTATAGAGAGTAGGATCATCAAATTTTCTGGTTCCAACCCTTTGTATCTTCACATTGGCTGCAAGAGGAGTACACACCGGCTTGGCTCCATCCATATTGGTCCTTTTCAGCAAATCAGTGATGTATTTACCTTGACTGAGGATTAATGAGCTTCCTTTCCTGCTAACTGAAATACCCAAGAAATAGTGAAGATCGCCAACATCTCGTACTGCAAAGGCCGAGCTCAAATCACTGATGAGTTGAGTAATTAGAGTTGAATTTGAGCCAGTAATGATGATGTCATCGACGTACACAAGAACATATGTAACTCCTTCCTTTGACTGTCGCACAAAGAGAGAGCTATCTGCAATAGAGCCTGTAAAACCCAAATCAAGCAAATGTGAGCTGAGTGGCATACCATGTACGTGGAGCTTGTTTTAAGCCGTAGATAGACTTTTGAAGCTTGCAGACGTGTGTTGGATTGTTTTCATCTACATAACCTGCCGGCTGTTTCATATAGACTTCTTCTTCTAAAACACCATGAAGAAATGCGTTCTGGACATCCAGCTGCTTCATGCTCCAATTATTAGATGTGGCAATCGATAGTACCAACCTGATAGTGCTAGGTTTTACCACTGGAGAGAATGTTTCTCCGTAATCATCACCTTCACGTTGATTAAAGCCCTTGGCCACCAAACGAGCTTTCCTTCTATCCATTTTGCCATCTGAGGTTTGTTTAACTCTGTAGACCCATTTACACCCAATTACATTCATCCCTTGCACATAAGGAACCAAAACCCAAGTTCCATTACGCATGTGTGCATTGATTTCTGCATCCATTGGAGGCCTCCACTTGGGATCTCTAGAAGCTTCAGTAAAATTAGCTGGTTCAGCAAACTCATCAGATACCAATGGATGTTTGGTTGCCATCAAGTTCATCTTCTTCACTGGTTTACGTATACCATCCTTAGCACGTGTTGTCATGGAGTGTTGTGGTGCTACAACTGTTTCTTGTAGTGTAGGTGGGTTAACAGTAGTGTTTGCATCACCAGTTGTTGCTGCTGTATCTGTCACTACGGGAAAAATAGTAATCGACAACCCCTGAAAACAGTTGTCGTCCACTATACAACAACTCCAGCCAGTGGGTTGCACAAGGGGGGGGATGTAGAAGGTCCTCAATTCTACACAACTCTTCACTATGAGTTGTCAACATAGTTGTCATTTCATTTTGTACCACCATTGACTCAGTTGTGAAACCCAATCCAAATTATTGGGTAGTGTCTCACACAACTCTACCAATAGTTGTGAGTGAGCTCTTTCACTACATTTACTGGAGTAGTAGATGGAAATTTCACTACACCATGATAGGTTGTCTGATCCTATTTGACAACTTGGGTGCTGGTTGTAGGACTTTCTTACACAACTCAATGTCAGAGTAGCAGATATAGATATGACAACCATTATTTCTGTAGTATTACATTTTTTGACAACTGCTAGAGCTGTTGTCACCTGATCTTTGACAACTCAATTTCAGAGTAGCATATATAGATCTGACAACCATTATTTCTGTAGTATTACATTTTTTTGACAACCTTTGTTTGTGTAGTATTAACTTCAATTTACAACCATGGATCTGTGTGGCAGAAATAAACCTCTGACCACCTTTGGTTGTGTAGTAATAAACCTCTTTTTCAACCTCTGTCAGCAGTTGTGGTTCATTTACATTTTAAAAAAAATATATATATAAAAATCTACAAATTTTAACACCATTCATTCAACATTTAAATTTTAAACCATTCACAGCCTTGAACATATTGTTTCCCCAAATTTCTCCAAAAAAAGTAACACATTGTTTTCCAAAAAAAAAGGCACAGTAAACTCTGATAAGAGTAACAAAAGAAAAGTCACATTGTTTCCTGAAACACTCCCCAAACAGATTAGCAAGTCGGAGTCGGAGTCGGAGTCGAAGTCGAGATGGCAGGCAATATAAGATCCTTGTTCCATGTGGTAAAAGTTCCTACAGCGTCGTACACAGTCTTCAACACATTGCTTTGCTTGAAAAGTTCAGCATCATCAACATGAGACACAGTCACAGTTACTTTGTATGCTCCAAAACCTATTGGATGTCCATGGCATTTCCCCTTTGGATTTGTGTCAACAATAACAGCATCCGCAACAACCTCGTCATCATTGTACCAACTAAGTAACCTGCAAGCTTTACCATTCCCTAGCACTTCCTCCACCCTTGGTCGACTGACTGGACTGCCATTTTCATGGTGGGCAACAGTCTTGCTAGTGCTAGGTACATCATGGTTGTTGCTAGCATTTCCAGACTACAGGAAAAAGACAACAGCAACATAAGAAAATTAGCAAAAGGCAGACATAAATTTGAATAACCAGCATTTTTCAAGTGAAACATATAAACACACTTAATCAAAATGAAACATATAAACACACTTACATTTGGGCTGGCCTTGTGCAATTGTGAGCCATTAAGGCAGCAGACACATGATGAGGACCTTTCCTATACAGACACCAATTCGGCAGTATGAGAGGCAAGTTTTGATTCATCGACTGAAGAAAACTAAACGAAAACTAAATAATAATGTTCTCACCTCTAACTGTGCAAGTCTCTGATTCATTTCCATCATATTAACCTGACACTCCTTGATGATCTTCTTATAATGGCTCTTGACAACCATCTTTGTCTTTGTCACTCCATACCCAACTCCTCTGATTTTCCCTGGTTTTTCGTCACGAAGAGCTTTGGCAAGAACATCCACTGTCACAGATGATCCGACATCAGCAGCCTGCTCTTCTTGTGCTCTTTCAAGCTTTTCCTGTATTAGTGTACATGAAACCCAAATAGTCACATTTTCATCATTCAAATAAGCTTTTGGGTTTTGCAACAAATAGTCGCATTTTCATCTACACCGATACCCAAATAAGCTTTTTTATCATTCAAACACAAAAACCAAAGAAAGAAAGAAATATGAGTTGAGTTCTCACCAGAGCCTCCACAACACAAGCATTAGGCTCCTTTCCTTCCTTCTGTTGATGACCCACTTTCCACAGTTCAACACTGTCAATCTCTTCATCTGTACTGCGGTCCTTTAGCTGCAAACAATATATAAGTTAATCCAGCTAGTTAAAATACAAAACTATAATGCAAACAATATATATGAACATCAAAATACAATGAAGCTATAATGAACATAGGAATAAAAATACAGCACATACCAATTCGGCCTCGAGTCTTGCATAACCTTTTCTACTTATAGTGTGTGGAGTGATGTATTGCTTTCTAACTCCTTGCATTCTGAGTCTATTTGCCTGGTAAAGTAAAGGACCGAACATTATTAACTAACAAGACATCATCAACAACAGTAAATGTAAAAGGGTTGAACGCAAAAACAAAATAAATATTGTAATACATGGAGCTTACTCTGAATTCATCCGAGCAAACATGTTTTACGAATTCTTCCCACTCAGCGACAGTATCATTCTCTGGTTTCAATGCTTCCAACTTCTTCACTCTTTCTTCTTCCTCTAGCCCATCTAATGCGAGTATCTTACGGGCTTTCCTGGACCTGGCCTCTTTAAGGTACCCTCCCATTTTTCCAATATAGTAATCCTTGTAAAAATCATCGACAATAAACCTTTGCTGCAAATACAAGCAAAAGAGTTAAAAGAGCTCAGACAATGGATAATTCATAAATCTATTCAATACATTACAAAAGTAAAGGAGTATAAGAGTTGAAGAGTTAAGAAATTACCTTGACAATCGCCCATAAGTTATTTTTGGTGTCTCCAGGGACATCTCTCCAATCCAAGTTTTTTAATGCGATGTTTCGCCTAACTAAAACTCCCAAAACACTTGCCAGCGCAACTGAAGGGTCACCAATGGGCTGATCTTTACTGTTAAAGCTAAGAATTTGCTTGCCATCCTTTTTGTTTTTGGTATCATTCTTATCCACTGTTAGACCTAGTGCCTTCATCCTTGTTGGCCCACGGGGAACGTACTTTCTTTTGGGTCTTTCCTGCAAAACCCAAGTGTTTGGCAGTTATTAATCAAAAGAGGAAAAACTAACATAAAGATATATAAAGATAGAAATGAAAATCATGTACAGTTGTTGTGATACCTCAGCTTCTTGTACTTTTCCCGTGTCATGGTCCTCGCCTTCATTCTCATTTTCCTTGTCTTCATTTTCCACCTCTCGTTCAGCAACATCATTCTCTGGTTCATGTTCATCATTTTCTTCATTTTCTTCATCGTCGAGCATATCTTCTAGAGTATCATTCGGATTCAACAGTTGCACATTCGGACATGGCCCCGAGTACAATTTCCGCTTTGCTTTACTCGACTTGTTAACAACTTCAGTAGAGAATGCAGCAGCTTGAGATGCTCCTGATGCAGACTGTAATGGTTGCGACTTTTCAGGTTCTACTGAAAGTTTCCTTTTCCCAAGAGGTGATCGTGTTGGAGAAGTCTTTTCAACACAATCTGGTTCCTTTGAAATGTTCTTAAACCTAGGGGATGATCGTCTTGGAGTCATTTCATGATCAGGTTGCTCCAAACTCTTCCTTTTCTTCTTAGGAGTTTGTTTGTCATGGGACTTTTTACTCTTGTCTTTTAAGATAATCTGCAAAGTAAACTAGACTAGGTTAATCAAAGGGAGATGGTATATAAATTACTGATAAGAGTAAAAAGAATCTGAATCATAAGAGATTTGTTACTACCTTCAAAGGAGGCGAGACAGAACGGACACTTTTGGCTTGCCTATTTACTAGCGTTTTTTTGGGAGTTGGGGCCGACTTGGTGCTCTTTCCTTCATTGCTAACCTGTAACATAAAGTAAAATAAGTTAATGATCAAAAGGATAGAGAACAGCATTTACACTAAATACATAAATTTAACCATAAGATATATAAGTCTTTACCTTATTCTTCACCATTGCTTCCACACGTACACTGCTACTACAAAAACAGAACAAAAAAGTCAAAACTATAAACAAAAGAAGCACCAAAATATTCACATACTAACATACAACTTTCTTCACAATGAGCAAACAAGGGTGAAGAGAACAAACCAAATTCTAAGTTCTATAAACCCATCTTTATTCACCACACAATTATCCCAAAAATCATCAACATCTTCATTAGTACACAAATAAGAGATTTTATTATTCTTCATCCAATATAGCTTTATTGGTACTTTAGCATCTAACTTGCATCCAAGATAACACTTAAACTCTATCCACCTTAAATCAGTGACATTCCTATGACAGCCGGGAAATACCAGTGTCTGCTTTGTATCATCAACAAACACCTTGATATTCCTCTTCATAGTACCACTGAAACATATGAAGAAAAATAAACAAACAAAAGAAAAAAAAAGTCATTCAACAGCAATCCTAAATCCAAAAAAAAAAAAAACAAAAAAAAATATAACAAAGTTTACTACCTAAACAGCAAAGAGGCGCACACGGCCACAAACCGTCAAACCCTCGCCTTCTATACGACCACAAAGTGATAATGATAGTAGTAGAGGATTTGGCCGGGTGGCCGCGAACAACAATTTGCTGTTACTTGCTACCTAAGCAGCAAAAAGGCGCACCCCTCGTACCCACAAACCCTCTTCTTATTCTTCTTTACCAGCAAGTGATAAAAAAAAAGCAAGAAGAAGGTTTGAGTGTTGAGGCGCACGGGACAATTTGCTGCCACTACTTCCTTACTACCACAAGTAATAATGAAAGAAGTAGAATCACTTCAACATACACACATGAACAGGAAACAAACAACACAAATTTTAATCTGATTCATGTTAATTGTACATAGCTCAAGTTCTTAATCCACATTGCATATTTATTCCAAAATTCTTCTCCAACAAAAATTGTAAATCAAACAGAAATCACCACAACACCAACAGTTTACATGTGAATCACTGAAACCACATATTAGGCAAACAAAAATTCTTCTTTAAACAAAATTGTAAATCAAACCACCTATTGCATGTTAACAATATTAACTCTAAATCAAACCACAACAACACCAACAGTTTACATGTGAATCACTGAAAACACATATGTAAATCAAACAACCTATTGCATGTTAACAACTCTAAATCAAACCAACAGTTCAGAAAATAAACCAACACCAACACCAACAGTTCAGATCAAACCAACACCAACAGTTCAGAAAAAACCCTATCTCTGACACAAAATAAACTAAACCCTATCATGATAAACCAGAATAAACTAAACCCTATCATGAGAAACCAGAATAAACTAAACCCTATCATGAGAAAACAAAATCAAACAAAATACCTAAAATAACCAGAAACCCTAATCTAAAATATCTCATTCAGATTACCTAAAATCAAATAACCCTAAAATCAATAACCCTAAAATCAGAAACCCTAAAATCAGAAACCTAAAATCAAATAAAATCAGAGAGTTTGAGAGATTATTACCTCAATCTGGATAAAGGGTTGTTAAAATTGTTCTTCAGATCAGATCTGATAGTGTTTTGATAGTTGAGACGTGATTTGAGAGTTTGAGAGTTGAGATTTGAGAGTTTGAGAGTTGAGTGTTTGATCGACAGAGAGAAAAAGAGTTTTGTTTGAGAAAAAAAGTTGCAGAAAGAGAGAGAAAATAAGTTGCAGAGATGGATGAGAAATAAAAGAAGGAAGAGAAGGAGAGTTTTGTTTTACCGTGTGTGGTGAGTGGGAGTGACACCTGCCAAAATTTTGTGGGTGGTCGACACGTATGGGTATTCTTGAAGGCTGAGCCGAAAATTGGGCGGGATGTTTGGGGGGGAAAATCTCGATCCATTAGGTTGGTTCTGAACCGTTGGATTAAAATCCCTCCACTCTCATTGGTCTGAATAAATGAGAGATATGGTTACTTTTGGACAATCCAAACAAGGTCTGTGTACCGTTAGATTGACTTGTGATTGCAAGCTATGGGTTCAGAGCCGTTTGATTAAAGTGCACTATTCATAAGTGAAAAATAAAGTGCACTTTAATAACTTAATAAGTGGGAAATAAAGTGCACTTAAACAATTTTATAAGTGGGAAATATATTGCACTATTCATAAGTGGAAAATAAAGTGCACTTAACAAATATGGAAACTGATAAATATGCATCTGAGTGACTTCTAACCTCAAATTTATCAGAATCCATCATCGAAACCGATAAATATGGAGCTCAGGTGCTGATTCGAGCTTCGAATGTGGTAGAACGACATACGAACTATCAAGATCGAAGCTCTGAGTGACTTCTAACCTCAAATTTATAAGAATCCATCATCGAAACTGATAAATATGGAGCTCAGGTGCCGATTCGAGCTTCGAATGTGGTAGAACGACATACGAACTATCAAGATCGAAGCTCCAAGTGATTTCTAACCTAAAATTTATAAGAATTCATCATC
>JAJJMA010168944.1:0-11908 GCA_023529015.1 Papaver nudicaule
ATAACTTAGTATTTCTTAAATTTATGCAGGTTGTTCCTTTCAAGAAACATGCTTATTCCTGTGGATCGCAGTGGATCGCCATCTGGTTCAAACGATTATATCGACCATTTCAAGCAGGATGCAGGAGCTAGGTAAGACTCAATCCTTTTATATTCCATCAAAATTAATGTAGTCCTGTAAATACTGATTCTGCTGCTTTTTTCTATGTGATATCTTCGAAGAACTAAGATATGGGTATATTTGTGTGTGTTTTGCTGTGAAGATTTTGCAACAGATGGAAAATGGTTTTACATGGTGTTTTGGGAGCATGTTCTTGTTAGTGGAGAAGGAGATGAAGATCTAGCCAATGATAGAGGAGGGAATAACTTTGTTCAGTGGCTACAAGCTTTGGATATCTAGTTACTTGGTGCTTGTAGAGCAGATGAGAGGATGGAGCCTTTGTCTAAGTTGAATGTATCAAGTGATGTTGCTGAAGATTGATTTCTTTCTCATTTGAGTCAGGTTTGTAGATTGTTTTAAGCTTTTATTTAAGAATGAATATGTACTGATGTTATTGTATGAGAGGTGTTAGTACTTGACACTCTTTATGGAACCAGGGCACATATGACGAATATCTTGTAAACTACAAAGAATTCGATGTCTGCAAACTAGTTGTTTTCACTCGAGTCGCTATGTGTCAAATGCTGATGTTCTTATTTGTTTGCGCTTTCAGGGACTTAAAAATGCAACACTAACCCCAGCGACTCCTACATCTGGATCAAGTACTGCAGCTTCTACACCAAGTGCTGCAGCTTCCTTAACTTTGAAGAAATCAACACAAGTACTGAAACTATGGAGTTACTACTGGTGCTGTAGATGGACTCAGTGGCCTAGTGTAAGGCTCTAACTCACTTCACTCTCCAGAGGCAAGCAACTGGTGGTAGATACCAAGGTAGATTACGAAGCTAACTACTGAATTCTTATGGTAACTCAAATGTGATGAAGGCAATGTTGTATGTTGTTAGGCTCATAATAGTTTCCTAGGCTAGGTAGTCTCTTTGTTTCCTATTTGCGATGTAAATTGTTATGAACATGAATATGTAAATGGTTTTGAACCACATTTGAAATAAGAATTTCCAGATTTATGATTTGAATTGTTGTTTTCTTTTTTTTTTTAGTGAATTTTCAGTTTCAGGTGACCAGAATCTGACACTTTCAGGTGACCAGATTCTGCACTTTCAGGTGACCGGAACTGACACAATTCCCGGTCACCGGCCTGACACATTTGCCGTTCACCGGCCGACGATTTTCAGGTACCGAACTGACACACTGTCAGGTCACCGGAGTGACACATCCGGTGATCGGACTGACACATTTTCAGGTACTTCCCGGTCGCCGACGGTTTACACGTGTCAGCTATTTATTGGTTTTCTGTGTGACACGTGTCATCTTTTTTTTGGTCATCTCGGTAGCACGTGTCATCCATTAATTGGCTAGAACACTGACATATGTCCTCCATTAATTGGTTAGCTGTTTGACACGTGTCATCCGTTAATTGGTTTCCTCTGTGACACGTGTCCTCTATTTGTGGGTCAGCTCTGTGAAACGTGTCTTCCATTTATTGGCTGCCACAGTGACACGTGTCGCCTAGTTATTGATTTGTAGAAGTGTTAAGAGAGTGTTATTGAATTAGAGTAACATAAACATTGTGTTGTTGTAATTAATTTCAATAACTGAAATGTAATGTAACTGAAAGTTAGTAACGCATTAGTAACCTAGGATTTTTAACATAATAATTGTGTTACTGTAAATCCAGTTTGATTTTCAGTAACATTTTTGTACAGTTACTAAATGGGCCAAATGGTGTAGTGAAAATACTTCTTAAGCTGAAACTAAACTTTCAAATAGCTTGAAGTATTTTGAGACCCTTAATTTGTTTGGCACTACATACGACAAGTTAAATGTGATCGGTTAATGGAATCTCGAGTTGACGATTGTATCTCAATATAATTTGTTTTTGAAAACTACCACACAATGAGCTGCCGATTAATATAATTTGTTTTTGCAACTTTCTGTGTCCAAATTCCAGGTTAATCGGTAACTTCAATGGGATTTGGCTGCCAACTATGAACAATTAGAAACTTTCAAGTTAGAATTTATTCTGATTTGGGGCAGCAAGCTATAATCGATAGCTATATTTTCTCGAGCTACCGATTATTAGTAAAATTTGCTTTCGAAGATTGGATAAGTGAGATAATTGGCAGCTCCAGATCTAAAAATAGTTGTAGCTTGGAAAACATTTAATGCATTCAAAAATGAGTTTAATTATGTGCACACTCCATAAATGAGTGTATATTTGACATATTCATCTGATTGGTTGATTGATTAACTGATTGCCCCATTACTATCCATGTTTCCAATCACAACTCTCGTTATATAACTCCCTAAATTAAATCAACAGTGTAGATTCTCATATGTCACGTAAACACTCTTACAAGAGTGTGCACAAAATCGCACTAAAAAAAATGGAGGCTCTTTTGATATTTTAACGATTATTTCCTACAATATAAAGGTTTGAGCTATACATGATCATTTGAAGCATTATAATTTTTATTTGGATTTTGAGAATCTTCGTTGCTTCCAAAAATCCATCCTTTAGGGTTTACTTAGTACATTTTGAATGATGATTTTCCAGAGGATCCAAACCCAGATATTTAACCCCTCAAAGCAAGCATAGTTGATCATCTGATTAAATTGCATGCATATTCCAGTTAGAATATTTTTTATACATCTTTCTTTCCATATATAAAAAGACACAAGTTATGCCGAACAGAAATGCAGCGAAGCTTAATGTCAATTATAACTAACGGCTACTAAGCCACATATGTATGTAGCCGTAACTAAACTTACGGCTCCTAGTTTGTACTTACGGCCACTAACCTTACGAATAATTCGCGAATTGTACGTTATACGCGAATAACGTATGAAACGTCCGTATAACTGAAATCCCATATGGCCCTTGCGATTTATTCGCGAATAATTCGGATTCGCGATTTATTCGGTAACTTAGTTCGGCCGTTAGATCTGTTAGAGCAAGCACTATGGTTCTCTATTTGGGGAGACTTCTCTATTGAATAGAGAAATGCAACTACTATGGTGCTAAATTTCTCTATTCAATAGAGAAATTGGTAGACTTCTCTATTGCCTGCTACCAATCCGTAGCAGGCAATAGAGATAGAGAAGCGAGACGGAAATCCGATTTCCGTTTCCGTAAAATTTTCAAAAATCCTTATAATATTTTCTCTGCGCCGTAAAATTTTGTGGCGTCTCCAAATAGCTAAGACCACCGTGGTTGCCATTTTTTCGCCATTTCTGCTTTCCCCTTTCTCTATTCAATAGAGAAGGAATAGAGAACCACAGTGCTTGCTCTTAGAAATAACTTTTGGAAAAAGTGTAACCATAATGATTCGAACTTAAGACCTGAAACTCCTACCCCAACACCCTAACCACCGTTCCAGGCGTTCGTTTTTGAATAATAATGCATGTATTTTATATATATACAAAACTAAACCACTGATTTTGGTTATTTTTCACGTATACAACTCTTAAAATACTGTTTTCCACCATATAAATCTATACATATACAAAATTAATCTATAAAGAAATATAAATACTAATTAATTTATCATATATATGGGCCGAATTTTGTGTACCGAATTCAAATCTCTAAATCGAATTATACACGTACATATGCCGTTCCGAACTACTGCCGAATAACGAATCGTATAATACTCGTACGTATGACGTTCCGAACTTGCATCCATGAATTGCTAACTAGGCTTACGGCTGCTAAGCAAAGTATCGGTATTAGCCGTAAGTAAGTCACCACGCCAGATCCGGCCATGTGCAACATTTTGGTTTTTTCATGTGCAACGGATATAGCCGTTGCACAACAATATCCGTTGCAAAAAATAGTATATCCGTTGCACATAATAAGCGTAAACAAAATAATAATAGCCAATAATTGGGCAACGGTTTATAATTAGTGTGCAACGTTTATATCCGTTGCACAATATGGCATATTTGTAAATTAAATTTAACTTGAGGGCTTTTACCCAGAGATAATAAAAACATTTCGTTAAATCTATTTCCCTCAGTATTATCGCCTCACTCTCTCTCTCTTCACTATCGGGTTTTCTTCCTTAGCCATTTTAGCAGAGAAAAACCAGAGTTCTTGAGAAACCTAATCCGCCATACGTAGAGAAACCAGAGAAATCTCGCCAAAGAAACCATGAATCATCACCAAATGAACCATAAATCGAAACCCCTAAACTAGAAATCCGAAAACCTAACCCTGAAAACTCGATTTGGGGTTGAAATTGATTCCCGAGGTAAAATAGTTTTGATTTTGTTTAGGGTTTTTATTTTATTTGTGTTTGATTACTTATCGGAGTGTTGTATTTGCAGATTTGGAGGTCATAATCGAAGGATTTTACGAGTTTACAGGTTAAAAAAATCCAATTTTTTTTTAGGGTTTTGATTTTTAGGTATTTGTTTTTACTTCTAATGTATTCCTACTTAATCTTACAGATTTGGAGGTCAATAATCGAAGGATTTCACTGAGTTTACACAGGTAAAAAAAAATCCAATTTTGTTTTAGGGTTTTGATTTTTCCGGTTTTTAGTTTTACTTCTAATGTTTTCCTACTGAATCTTACAGGTGCTCTGAAGCAGTGGAAAGGGTTATAGGCGAAACTGAAGGTAGTGAAACTATTTTTGTGGTGTTAATTAGTGTAAGATGTCTCAACAATGTGATGCAAGAGGTTGGATGGCTGAAGATAGGTTTAGTAATTTGTATAGACAAGGAGTGGAATTGTTTATTGATTTTGCATACAAGAATAGATTGTTGAACTCCCCATTCTGTCCTTGTCCTTGTCGCATTTGTCGGAATAAGAAATCGAAGAGTTTTGCACATGTGAAGCATGATTTACTAGTATATGGTATGCTTGATTCGTATACTGTTTGGTCACTGCACGGAGAGAAGTTGACACCAGCATCAGCATCAGCACAGAGAGAAGATGCATCTGTTCAAGAAGAAATGTTAAGGGAGGAAGCAGTGGAAGTCGAGGAGATCGATAGGGATACTGATGGTTGTAGGTTAGATGATTTTGTTGATAATGCATTTGGGGTATTTGAAGGGTTGAATGAGGATGTCGGTGTAGGTGATCCATTTATTCAGGAGCCTAACCTTGGTAAGAAGCACAGCAAGTACAAAAAGTTAGCCGAAGAGAAAATTTATCCGTCTTGCGAGAATGGCGCAACAACGCTTTCAGTCATGGTGGACCTGCATCATGTTAAAAAGACATTTGGTTGGTCAGGAAATAGCGTAACACACCTCTTGGGATTACTGAGAAAATGGTTTCCAAAGGGGAACACTTTCCCTGAAAAATACCCGGTAATGAAGGAGATGTTGAAAGATATGGGGATGAGGGCAGTTAACATTCATGCGTGCATTAACCACTGTGTGTTGTTCCGAAAAGAACTGAAGGATGAGAAAGAATGTCCGAGTTGCGGAGCAACAAGGTTCAAATTCAAAGAAGGAAAAGATGGAGTTCTGAGAGAAACAAAAGAGCCACAAATAGACTCGAAAGATATGAGCCACAAATTCAAAGATGGAGTATTGAGGCACTTTCCAGTTGATGAAAGAATTCGAAAATTTTATACTATACCATGGATTTCTAAAGCAATGACTTGACATCAACGAGCAGAAGCTTCTTTTGAATATATGAGACATCCAATAGACTCTGCACAGTGGCATAATTTGAATGCAAAGTTCCCTGAGTTTGCATCTGAAGCGCGCAATGTACGACTTGGCATTTCTACTGATGGTTTTAATCCTCGCGGTATCCAGTGTACGGCATACAGTTGTTGGCCAGTCATCTTGGTTCCTTATAATCTGCCACCATCATTGTGTATGAAGGCAGAGTTTCAGATTATGGCTCTACTTATACCAGGACCAAAAGCGCCGGGCCAAGACATCTGTGTTATGCTTCAGCCGTTGATAGATGACCTAGTTAAACTTTGGGAAGGAGTCGAAGCTGTAGACATGCATCTGAAACAGTCATTTAGGTTGAGAGCTATCCTAATGTGGGGTATACATGATTTACCCGCATATGGTAATGTATCTGGTTGTGTAGTTCATGGGTACAAAGCATGTCCTGGTTGTGGAGATGAGACTGAAAGTAATTGGCTAACTCACTCAAAAAAGATTGTGTACCGAAATTTCCGAAGATTTCTGATGTCGGGGCATCCTTTCAGAAAAGGCAAGTACTTGGGACTGAAAACAGTGGAAAGGAGATTGGCACCAGCTCGAATAAGTGGAGAAGAAGTTCTGATAAAGACTATGAATGTTCATTATCTTCCCGGTAAGATGACCAGAGACGGAAAGAAAAGAAAGAAAGACTTCTATGAAATTGTACCTGATGCACCTAATTCAACAACTAAAGCTTTTTATAAGAGGCCGAAGCTGTTCGATGTTCCCACTTGGTCGTCTAATACTTATCGTCATTGTCTCGATGTGATGCACTGCGAGAAGAACTTCTGTGAACATCTACTAGATGCAGTTCTGGACATAAAGAAAAAATCAAAAGATAGTGTGGCTGCAAGACAAGATATGAAGGATCTGAATATTCAAAGCGCGCAGTGGATAACTACAGATCCTGAAACAGGGAAAGATGTATTACCTCTTGCTCCTTATGCTTTGTCTAAGGAGGAGAGGAAAAACTTCTTACAGTCATTAAAGAGCATGAAGTTTCCAACCGGGTTTTGTTCGAATCTTGCAAACAATGTCACAATTGAACCTCCGGGTCTGCACATGTTGAAGTCTCATGATCATCATATCATTATGGAGTATTTACTGCCGGTGCTGCTTCAACATGCTTTCCCACGTTACCCTGACTTGCGCAGAGCTCTTCAACAGATCAGTTTATTTTTCAGAATCTTGTGCTCGAAGGTGTTGATCAAATCTGAACTTCAACAGGCCAAATACATGGTTGTTGAGGCTCTGTGTGTGTTAGAGAAGTATTTCCCACCTTCTTTCTTCGTTATCAGCATTCATTTGGCGGTGCATCTTGCCG
Organism: Papaver nudicaule; assembly: GCA_023529015.1. Lineage (NCBI taxonomy): Eukaryota > Viridiplantae > Streptophyta > Magnoliopsida > Ranunculales > Papaveraceae > Papaver > Papaver nudicaule. Next base: position 7,115 of record JAJJMA010168944.1, read on the forward strand.
ATGAAGCTCTCACTTGTGGACCAGTGAGATATCGATGGATGTATCCCCTTGAAAGGTAATACTGCAACCTGGTTGTTCACATGTAGTTTCATTATATTCTGTTCAATGTTATACTTAAAGCTATATTGTTCCTAGGTCAATGAAGTTTTTTAAGAATCTTCCAACCAACAATAGATTTGTAGAAGGCATTATCAAAGAGTCACAGCTTGTAGCTGAAGGAGTGTTGTATGCAATGGAACACATGGCAAACGCAAAGGATGGCAACCATTCAGCTACCCGAGAAGCGTTCTTAGATGATGATTCTGAATACAGTGATGAAGGCCCTGTGGGTACTGGAGAAAAGGTTGTGACTTTGTCTAATGTACAGATCATACAAATAGTTAGATGGGTGCTGTTTCGTCGTGAAGTAGAAGGTCTTGCAGATTACTATGTGTGAGTACTTGTTAAGTTTCATCATATCTTTATGATTATTCTCTCTTGTCTAATCTTTTAGTAATGGTTCTAACATACGTGTAACTGGCTTGCAGTGAATACTGCGATGAAGTTGCGCTGAATACACATGGGATAACGAGCGCTAGCACTGAAGTAGAGCGACAGACAGATTTCATTAAATGGTTGTACAAAAAGGTAATTGTGTTGGTTCACATTGTGTTATACTAAAGTTCACATTATATGTCTGCCGTGAGACTGACAAGTACTAATGTTTATGCTTCCACAGTTGGAAAAAGATGGTAAAATGGATTCCAAATTGTGGCGTTATGTAAAAGGTCCAGTTGGAGCTAAAGAATATAACAAGTACAGGGTCAATGGTTATACCTTTTCTCCCAAGTCATATGAGCTAAATCGTGTTACGCAAAACAGTGGTGTATGCATGGAAGCAACTACAACATATAGGGCAAGTCGTAAAGACAAAAACCCTGTTGATGGTTTGACCAAGTGGTATGGTGTGGTGCAACAAATATTGGAGCTTGACTTCACAGACTTCACAGAGGTGGTGTTCTATTGTGACTGGGTGAAAGTGGAAAACAGAAGTACGGGGTGTAAAATGTGTCCTAGTTCCCACCAGATATTGGTGAACTTGAATAATTTCAGGAGTTCTTCGAGTTGCTTTGATGAACCTGCGATATTCGACTTTGAGGCTTCTCAAGTGTGGTATTCGAAAGATTTAAAGAATCCTGATTGGTCTATTGTAATGCGCTCACAGAAGCGTATCACCAGACAAGTGGATGACTTACTAGAGCCGCAAGTCGAAGATTTCCAGTCGATATTAGCGGATGAACCCCATTTAAAATCTTTGCTAGAACTGCACCGTAGTTAACTTAGGACTGTAATTTGTATTTGGGTATCACTTGTGGTTTTCAACTGTGGGTCTATTAGTTTGTGTTTATCTGATTTTGTGTGGGAGATTGATTGTTCTTGTTATTGCTTGTTCTTGTATTGCTTGCTGCCCATTGCTTATATTTTGTTAATTATTGTCCTTGTTATCTGTTGGTCATTTCTGTAATTGTACTAATATATCATTTTCTATTTTGTTTGCAGTACAATGGAAACACAGGAAAACAACAGTTCTCAAGGTGCGTCTGTGAGTCAATCTCGGACCAGCTGCACTCCAGGAAAACCAAAGACGTTCGTCGACATCGACCTTGCTGGCGTGCCAATTGGAGATAATGCATCCAGATTTTCTACTAGGGCAGGAGATTTCATAAGAATTCACATCCCTGTGAACAAAAAAGACTGGAGGCTTGTGCCAATTGAAAGAAAGGATGATCTTTGGAATGCTTTGATGGTATCTATATCGACTCTCGCAATGTGTTTTTAGTTTTGGTTATTGCTGTCTACCTATCTTTATTGACATAAGTTTATGTTTACAGAATGAATTTGAATTCCCAGTGAACCATTGCCGTGCAGTTATAGAAAGCATGTTTCCTCCAATGTTCCGGAGGTTTAAGTCTGACTTAAGGGATGCACTCAAGTGGCCCGCCAGTGGTAGACGCCCGAGAAGTCGAGCCCCGAAGAAAAAAGCAGTGGAACGGGAGGAGGTCGTAGAGGAGGGGGAGGATGAGGATGAGGATGAGGATGAGGGGAGGGATGAAGAACCAATTGAACTCACTCCTGAGGTTTGGGAAGCTGCAAAATCGAAAGTTCCGGAAGGGATGATCTCTGTCATTTGGGAAGAATTTTGTGACAATGAGAAGAGCGAAGCGAAGATCGCAAACAATGCTAAGTGTAAAGCTGCCAGAGAAGCTAATGTAATCCGCCATACAACTGGGCGATGCTCTTACAGCAACAAAAAGTATAAACTGGTTAGTAAATGAACTCATACATCTCCCAAGCTTATTCAACTTCATCATACACATGTCTGTTATCTCTTCATTTTTTCTTACCATATGTGTAGGATGAGTCGGGCATCAAAGTTGTACCACCCAACACTACAGACAAGTGGTTGATGGGACATGAATGTAGTGATGGGTCTGTGCATCCTAGTGCGGTCGAGAAACATGTAAGTGTACTGTGGCTATATTACACTGTAATATGTTACAACATGTCATTGACCCTACTTACCACCAGTTTCTGTATATGAAAATGCAGAAGGAAATAACAGCAGCCAAACAACGAAACCAAGAACAAGGAGCAAGTGGTAGCAACTCATCTAACGTGATTTCACCAGAACTGGATGAGGTGTTTGGACGAAAGGGAAAAGAGGGTATACGTGGCTACTCATCTCATGTGTCGAAGAAGCAGGGTGTTATTGCTGAAATTGCGCAATCTGTTATTAACAGGAGAGAAGCTGAAAATGAGATGAGACTGAATTCAATTCAAAGTGAAGTCAGTCAGGTGGCTGGGCAAGTGACTGCGGTGGCTACTAAAGTCGATGTAAGTGTTCAATATTAAGTTGCAAACAATATATTAGTTATATCCTCCCCCTGTGCATCGATGTATTAATAATGGTTTGTAATCTTTGTTGTTGTTCACAGGCCATACTAAATCACTTGATGAAGAATGCTAAGGGATCTGCAAATGCTTTCGACTCTCCGGCGATATCTGTCGACACTCCTAGCCCAGAGAAAGGATCCACTTCTGTTGTTGGTGGTCAGTTCTGTAATTCGACTTCTGCTGTTGGTGTAGATAAAGGATCGACTTCTGCTGTTGTTGGTCAGAAAGGAACTAATCAGGTTGTGCGTCCCCTGACTACCAACTGTCGATCTGACAATGATTATTGGCCGAGAAACAGTATTGGGCGCCTATGTAGTCAAGTTGAGCTACTCGACAATAAGGGTAAGGTTGTCGCATTGGGTACTTTAGATGGTGAAACTAACTGTCATGGTAGGCAGGTGAAGCCGCATGAGAGGAAAGTCTATATTGAGAAAATTTATGACCAGACAGCAGTTGTCTGGGATGGCCCTCAAGGAGATGTTTATCACACCTTAAGTCAGTTACCACTGCCTAATTGGTTGATATGGGCTGAGTCTAGGCTTCAGGAAGCCAGATTTGACCTTTAGTATCGAGCAACAAACTATTTTGGTCTACTGATTGTCGATAATTTTAACAAACATAGCATGTCGATAATTTTAACAAACATAGCATATCATCAGTATGACTTCTTTTTGGGGTATTGTAAAGACATCGAATCCTACAAACTTTGTATTTTGGGTATCTTTTTTGGTTGTTGTTCATTGTAGGGGCCAGAACTATATATATGTATCTGTCTAATGTCTTAAATCTATGTACTTACAAATGCTTAATGAAATATCTATATTTTGTCATCCCCTTTTTAACTCCGCCAATGCAAATGCATTGCCGGTCCAAAGCCCGGATAAAGGAGGATGGAGAAGGTTCGTATATATATGCTAATGTTCTTCCATTTGGTTTTGGTATGCAGTGTACTGTGCAGTGGAGAATTTCTGTTAGCTGTCTAACCATGAGCATGTTTCTGAAAGGTATACTTCTCTTTCCTTTATTTGATTTATTTTTTCTTTTTAAGATGCTCAACGTTCTTCTGTTTTCTGCATGATAGGCAACTAGTGGTGCTGCTGCGAAGATCTTAGCTACGTACAGACTCGTGAGGTTTGATATATTGTCTCTCCCACACGACAGACTACTGAGGTTTTACCTGCTCTTTTCTTACCATGTATATCTAAGTTGTTGTGAATTCATTTGACACACTTTTAATTTGCTTCTTCAGTTTGAAGACTTAGCAAACTGTTGGTGTTGACTGCAGGTAAGTGATTATATTTACAAGTTTGTTGGTTGTTGCACTTCTATTACCTTGTTTTGAGTGCTAGGATGATGGAACCTAATTTTGACAGGGAACAACAGAAGTTATCAGCTCTTGAGATGGAGTTGGCTGCAGCTAGACAGGAAGGTTTTGTTTCAAAGCAGACAGAACAATCGAGATGTGATTCGTAAAGCTTGGATGTCAACTGGTAAGTTACCACACCCCTGTCTTTTCTTATATTCTTCTCATGCCAAGTATTCTTTTGCGAGTATGAGAACCTTATCCTATTCCACCACTTGAACCTTTGTCTGTGCTCGTGCTATAGTGGAAATGATGCTTGCTGTCTAGCACCACTTCCTTTATTGTTCTGTAAACCAGATAAAGTGCAAAATTTCCAATGGAACTGTAACTTATAACTTCCCTGACTTGTTTGTGCCACTTCAGAATTGCACAAGAGGGGACTGTCTGCGACAGATGACAACTACAAGTTTATTTGGCATAAGGTGGGAAGAATTAAGCATTGTGTGTTTCTTTGTCTTATTCGCAACTACAAAATGCTAATTGTATCCATGAATAAC
>JAJJMA010168954.1:507-21966 GCA_023529015.1 Papaver nudicaule
CTTGCCCAACCACCTCTCTTATGAGTGACTTGGTTTTCCCTTCCAAGTCTCGGGATACAAACAAATTTGCATTTTGTTTTGATCCTTCCCTCATAGCTTCATACACACCCCTCTTGTCAACTGCAATGATGTGGTCCACTGGAACCTTACTAGCAAAGGTAATTTCATCGTCAAATTTCTTTATAATTCACTCAATTCTGATCTAGAAAGGATTGGGAAATAATTGGAATGAGAAAGTCCCTTCTTCAGTTAAAACTTTCATTTGGAAAGCTGCACACTCCATCCCTCCAAATTGCATGATGAGAGTGGCAGCAATAAACACTACTTGCAAATTGTGCAACCTAAGAGAAGAATCCCAGGCTCATTGATTCATGCAATCAAACAACTTTATCTCTTTCTATGAATGGCTTAAACTCAGTCAAAGAGAGGAGGATTTGCTATAAGTTGGTTTGGCTTTTGTAGCACTATTACTAGCTGTGCTTAAGAAGGAAAACTAAAATAGTGTTGTGACTGCTGCCATGATTGTCAAGTCCATCCACAATTTTATGAATAAACCCTAACTGTAACCTCATGCAAAACCTCTGTTATAACCTTATGCATGATGAATTTACAAGTAAATAGAACTCAACCAACAAAAAGGGACTCTTTTCATGGTTCTCAGGCTTAATATTGTTAGCTGCAGGGAACCTCCATGAACCTAGGTGAACAAATGCTAACTGCAATTCCAGAGAAGAGCTAAAGAAACACAAAAATAGCTTCTGCCTGTGAAAATAAGCTTTCAGTAGCAAGATTTCATTCTCATTTGGATAGTTAAAGAAACTCAAATAACCAGTTTGGTGGTTCGCAAGCGTACACTGTTATAGTCATGCACCCAATCCTGCAGTCTTATGCAGTAAATACAATTTTAGTTTCTTCTTCCTTTTTCTTTCTCCTAGCACTTTTTGAACTATCACCCTTTTCTGCTTGTTGCTCAGCCTTCTTTTGAGCTCGAACCATGGCTCGCCTTGTGCGTGGACGCAATTCCCTTACTTGACGTGGAGGCATCTCAAAGTGTTCAATTGGTCGGTCACCGAAGGGGTGCTCACTTCCAGCAAATATCCTAAGCTTTAGATCTCTATCCTGCATTGATATAAAGAAACCAGACAGTTGCATGAGTTACAATATCAGATTAAACTTTAAAGCTTGTTCTTGAATTAGTTGCATGTTTTTCCATCATTATAACAACCAGACCAGAGTACGACAACAAAGTCATTTACTCTAGTGGCTGAGATATACCTGAATCGGTGCAAAAGTGGCACTTTTAAAGTGTACTTTCTGACAACGATTACAATAGATTTACCTCTGATCTATGACTTCATATAACAACATAAATATACAAAACTCATAAGCAACAAAAAACTCACATACACTCTGGGGTGAAATACAGGTATGAAACTAAATTACTTACATCACGCAGTTTGTTACGAGGAAGCATACGCATGACTGCACTCCGAATGACTTCTGTAGGATCTTTGACTAGTTGATCCTTCAAACTCCTTTCCTTGAGGTGGCCAACGTACCTATAAGCTAATTAAAGTTATTTCAAGTCTAGTATGAATTACCCAGAAGCACCAACAGGTCCAACACATTCCATCCGTAATAATAGTCATTAAAATCAGAACCATGAGAATTGATACTTGCCCAGTATGCCAACGATAAAATTTATCAGTTAGTTTCCTTCCGGTAACAGCAATATCTTTTGCATTTACAACGATGCAGATATCTCCATCTTCACGATTAGGTGTGTATGTTGGCTTATCCTTGCCTTGAATTACAGTAGATATTTGAGAAGCCAACCTCCCGAGGACCTATTACATGGTAGCCAGTGTTACTTTTCAAATCTAATTTCAGGACAACACTAAAAAAGAAGTAAAATTAATAACACCCATAAATAACCAACCCACAAAGTTGTTATCCAATACGGTAATACCATGTTTGACAGGACTTACGAATAAAACCACTTTGAGGAATACAGGTTCTTATGGATTCACAAACCAGATAAAATTGCATGGGAGGGTTTTCTTAATATATGACTTAGGTCATCTTCTGTTTCTGTTTCTATTGTCATGATTACCAGTCCTAATTGAGAGCGATAAAACTTGGTCGGCTATAGACGTCATAAGCCTAACCAATTTATCGATTCTGAGTTTTTCTAATACTCTTATGTGATTCTCTGGCATCCAACTAATACCAATGGGTTTCTTATCCATTACAATTTGTACCTGACCGAGTCGTAACTCAAAATTGCCACACTCATGAACATCATCTGTATCTACCTCTATCACTTACGTGTTCACTGCAAATATCTTACTTAGGATAGACCAAAAAATGGATCCACTGAATGAACATAACTGGAAAACTATAAGTGAATATATTATTATGCCTATGTTCCAAGTATCTAATAGATTAATATAATAATATCATTCATAAAAACATTACGTAACAGAACACATGATATTTATTCGTATAAGTAGTAAGAAACGAAATCAACAGTTTGCGATCATTTTATCTAAGGTTCAGCCATGCATATCTTCATTATCAGAAAACAACATTCAGACCCATACTAACTACTACCAAATTAACCAGAGAAACAGAAACCACGTTACTGCCCTTTTTCACCAAATAATAGTAAGGTCGTCAACAATCATCTTTGCCAAAAGATTAAAGGTTTGTGAGTGCAAAATAAAGAAAAGAAAAGAGAAGAACAATTCCAACCTGGCCTTTTGCGTCAAATACTCGCCATCGGATACCTTCCGTGTTGATACGCTTTATACCTGCAACCGCTCTCTGCATAAAGCAAAAACAATGGCAAAAGTTAAAAGAAACTCAGTGCAAGTAAAACAACATCAACAAACTAGAGATTTCAACTGCACAACCATAGTATTTTAGCAAGGGCAAAAGAAGATTCAATGACCAAAGATGAAGCTTGCAAGAGAAGCGATCTACTTGAAAAATGGCGATAAGCATATTATCGTATGCGGACATTTAAAGGCGGACATGAACAAAGATAGAGATAAAGCAGAAAAGTTATGGTGAGACGAATGTATTTTGCATACTTATGTTACACATGCTTTTATGTATTCAACAACTAACAAAAAACGTTGATGCATTTATGCAGCAAATGAATTAATCCCTACCAGAAATCAGTTATACATTCCACGCCGAAGCCCTAGGTTCGTCGACCAAAATCGGCAACTGCAAGCAGTTGGTTTTAGAAATGAAGCAAACAAGAAACGCAGACTTGAAATGGAGACAGAACAAAGAGAAATTCAATTATGGGAACATCGTATGAGGCACAAGACAACAAGAAGTTAATTAACTGAAACTGAAAACAAATCCGTGCAAACAAATGTATTTTTTATTGCAAACGCACAAATAAAACTGAAAGTGATTGCGACAGATACCAGGTTGCAACTTTATGTAGTTTTATTAAATTCTCAGTTCTGCATGCTGAAATGTTCATAAAAAAGTTTGTGTAACCAAAAAATGATTGATGTTATTTTGTTTTATACCATCTTGCACCAACTATCACGGCTGCATTTGTAGTTAGCCACTTTTGAATGACAGATAACATCTAAGTCACTAATAATGTCTTATGTTAATTTGTACTTGACCAAATGCAGTAAAAAAAAAAAGTTGTCATAAGACAAACAATTGAAAACTAAGTGCCAATTTTGCACTGAGTTGATCAAGGTAGGTTCTAGATATACCCTTAAGCAGTAGAATTTCATAAGTGTTTAAATAATCGGAAGATTAAGTAGATGCAGTGAAGGATAGTATGAAGTCTAAATCAGAAAATTTTGCATCCCATCGGGAACAGAACGGCACTCGCATCGCGCGTGCATCTTTGCTAGTCAAACTGTAAAGCTTTCATGACATTTCTACAAAACTAAGCTGAGCTTGCATTTGTTTATAGTATCCCAGAAACTCGCTCATTACTTTTTAGTATTCATTGCAAGTAAGAAAAAACTCATGATTCATACAATCGCATCTCACCACTTAAAAGTATAACTTGAAAAAGTACAGAAGTTATTACTGGAAACTAAAGAACAACACTTTGTATTTCTTTTCAACTAATTGGTGAGCTGAGAGATACTACCATATCTTTTGAAAAAAATAAATAAATTAAAGTATGACCCCTATGTGGTTTCTTTTACCATGTGAACTATGTTTCGCTCCAAAATAAAAATAACATAAAGAAACCACAAATCCTTCAACTTTAAATTCTAGAGAAACATTCATAAAAAATGAAGCGACCTAAGTTCGTCAACTACCTAGAAATGATCATGGCTTGACATTCATTAACTAGCAATCCCTCAATATATATGAACAACACAGAACCCAAGCATCATATTAAGTACAATTGAACACATCAGTTTAACCAGAGACTTTGTTTTTGTAAGCGGCATCTAGTCGAACGAGTCAGCTACAGTGTTACCTAGTAAAAACTAAATGTCTACAAAAGATCCCACGACTCAAATAGAGAATCATAAATAATGACCTAAAGAAAATACGCTATTTTGGATGAATCAAATAAACAGAATCTCAATCAACATTTAAATGGTAAAAATGAAAAAAGAAATATAAACCCTAATGAAAAAGAAAAACTTGCCTTTAAATTCCCACTAAAAGTGACAGCACCAGGAGTGGCCATATCTATCCAAAAATGATACGATCGAGTGCGAGGGAGAGATGATTAACAATCAAGGAGATCGATTGCTCACAAATCCCATTCCAAGTTGATCAATGAAAGAGAAATAGAAAGAGAAAGAGACTTATTAGTAAAACCCCGGAGAAAAACACTTAAGGGGAGCTCGTGTCACTCACGTGATAAAACTAGGTTTATCCCCATGAATCAGATCGACGGGGTGTGTTTTTTTCCCAACATCTGACTCGTTTGAATCTGACTAAAATTATCTGATTCATCTGGATCTCACTCAGTGTGCTTGTTTTTTTCAGTCAGATATGGCTGACTGAGTTTGACTTGTCTGGATCTGACTCATCTGGATCTGCCTCAGTATGCTTGTTTTGAGTCAGATATGGCTTGACTGACTGAGTTTATTTGGATATGTTGACATTTTTTGGTTCAGGAAAGCAAGAATTTTCTTGAGCCAACGATTTTTCCTTGATTAAAGTGTTAATCTATTTGTCTTTTTCAACACCCATTTTAATGAGAGAATTAACCTTGCCTTAAGACTTTGAATCTCAGATGACTGAAAGTGCAATTGTCTGATTATGTCAGCACTTTCTTCGACAACTTTTCTTTCAACATCAGAGTAAGTTAAGCAAAAAGAGTACCCTTTGTTCCGCGTGATTTAACACTCGACTTGTTTATGGGAGGGATAGATAATCCGTCTGTTCTTGTATAAGAACTTAACTCGCTAGAGTCCATAAACATGGTGTTATCAAAAACACTTGGTTTATTGAATGAAAAATATAAATTGTCCATCGGTTCAGATCGGCTTCAAACACATACTGCTAGGTATTTTCGGTGTTTGCCAAGATCTGATACCAATTGAAAAGGAGGGGATACCACCGACTTTTAATCACGAACCATATAGAAAATTATCCCTTGTACAATCACAGGGATTGTGTCATTAAGTCAAACTAGATAAATCTAGTTTCCAATACCCGAATTCCCACAAGTTATAAAACTCGGTTGTTCACGAACGTGAACTGGAATCTAAACATGACAAGTTTTGCCATGGTCTGTACTAATAGATTCTGAACTCTCAAGGAAATTTATCTAGGTTGTTATCAACACCACTTGCAATACTTTAATAATAAAGATAAACAATATAATGTGGAAATAAAGTAAAACAGGATACTAAAGCTTTGGTTAACGAGGAAACTGCAATCAAGCAGAAAAACTCCGGGACCTAGTTCAGTTTTGAGCACCACAGTGTATTAAGCCGCTACAAGCACTAGCCTACTATCAAACTTCGGACTGGGATGTAGTTGAGACTGAACTCGCCCCCTCCAAAGCGATTCAGGTGCAGTCGCAATCCTTACGTCTCTTGGACCTCGCAAGATCTCACGCGCTTGATTCCCCTAGTGGTCACCAAAGGTAACGTCGTGAACCACAAGAAGTTGCTTCATCCGCAGTGAAGACTTTAACACCAAACTCGTGTACCAACAGGGATGATGAAAGCAAGATTTCTCTTTTGAGGAATCTATAGAGCTTAAAGAATAAAACATTAACTCAATAGTTCGGATTAAGAGAACTTATTCTGAAGCTATTAGCAACAAGGTCAATCAAGAGTAACTTGAGTGATTCCCTTGTTAGAATCTCCTTGGGACATACAAGCACACAACGCCTAAGCGAAATTCTTATATCATGATTGGTTCTCTTTACGTCTCTCAACTTATTCGAAAACAAGGAAGACGACCAATCAACAAAAAACAAAACTATCGATTGAGATAGGTTTACGACTTCTGCTGCACGAATCTCTAAAGTAAATTATTTCTAGTCGAACCGATAAAACGATTAGGAGGACGACTATGAAATATAATGTTACACGAATATGTAAGGGATTTCAAGTTGGTTATCGTTGGTTATCACTTTTTTTCGATAACTACCTAGAAATGATCATGGCTTGACATACATAAATTACAAACCCCTCAATATATATGAACAACACAGAACCCAAGCATCATATTAAGTACCATTGAACACATCAGTTTAACCAGAGACTTTGTTTTTGTAAGAAGCATTTAGTCAAAAAAGTTATCTACAACTTTACCTAGTAAAACAAAATGTCTAAAAAATATCCCACGACTTTAATGTAGAGAATCATACATAAATAATGACCTAAAGAAAATAAGTTATTATGGATGATACTAATAAACAAAATCTCAATCAACATTTAAATGGTAAAAATGAAAGAACTAAAAGAAATATAAACCCTAATGAAAAAGAAAAACTTGCCTTTAAATTCCCACTAAAAATGACAGCACCAGGAGTGGCCATATCTATCAAACAATGATACAATCGAGATCGAGATCGAGGGCGAGGGAGAAATGATTAACAATCAAGGAGATAGATTGCTCACAAATCCCATTCCAAGTTGATCACTGAAAGAGATATAGAAAGATAAAGAGACTTATTAGTAAAACCCCAGAGAAAAACACCTTAAGGGGGAGCTCGTATCACTCACATGATTAAACTAGGTTATCTCTATGAATCAGATCGACGACCTTTTTTTTTCCTGCATCTGACTCGTCTGACTCTGACTGAAATTATCTGGCTCATCTGGATTTGACTCAATGTGCTTGTTCTTTGAGTCAGATATGACTTGACTGACTCAGTTTTTTGGATATGTTGATATTTCTTGGTTTAAGAAAGCAAGGATTTTCTTGAGCCAACGATTTTCCATTGATTAAAGTGTTAATCAATTTGTCTTTTTCAACACCCTTTTTAATGAGATAATTAACCTTGCCTTTAAGACGTTGAATCTCAGATGACTGAAAGTGCAATTGTATGATTATGTCAGCACTTTCTTCGGTATTCAGACTCATAGCAAAAAGAGTACACATTGTTGCGGCGAGATTTAACACTCGGCTTGTTTATGGGAGGGATAGATAATCCATCTGTTCTTGTATAAGAACTAAAAATTATCCCTTATACAATCACAAGGATTATGTCACAAGGTCAAACTAGATAGGTCTAGTTTCCAATACCCGAATTTCCACAATTTATAAAACTCGGTTGTTCACGAACATGAACTGAAATCTAAACAAGACAAGTCTTGTCAGGGTCTGTACTAATAGTTTCTGAATTCACAAGGGATCTTTTTAGGTTGTTATGAACACCACTTGCAATACCTTAATTATAAATATAAACAATATAATGCGGAAATAAATTAAAGCAAGACACTAAAACTTTTGTTAACGAAGAAACTACAATCTAGCACAAGATGCCGAGTCATCCTAAAAAAACAAACGCCTAAAAATATGTCGATATCTCACATGGAAGAGGATGTTCTACTATGGAAGCCAGCTAAAGATGGGCATTTCAGTGTTAAAAGTGCTTACAAAGCAATTCTAATGGCACACACCGATAGCAAACGATCTTATACCCTGTGAAGTTTGGAAGAAACTATGGGGAATGACATTACCTCACAAGATCAAGATCTACAAAAGCACGTTTGTCTGTTGTGAAAAAGGAGATTAACACATGATGCACCATATGCAACAGAGGTTAGGAAACTCTGTATCAATTATTGATTGACTTCGAACATGCCAAAGCCACCTGGAGTAGGTTGTCAGTTAATATCGAACAGATTTGAAGAAACTGCAACATAGTGCAATCGTGGTTCATATCCTGGTTCACTACCTTAGCCGATGCAGATTCTGAAGAGAGCATTAAGTGGATTATGTGCCTGATGGTAGGTTGTTGGACGATTTGGAAAGAACGGTACGACAATGTGTGTCAGGAAAAGAAACTGCATCCAATCAACACAGCTAACATAACGCAATTTCACTTGCAAAATTTCTTTGCAACAGGATAGGCAAATGCCACTATTTCTGTCAGAAATAAAAATAATATCGTCAGGATTCCACCACCATCTGGAATACCTAAGATGAACATTGATGCATGTTTTGATCCTCTAACATTAAATGTTGGCATTGTACTAATAGTTCGTAATTGTGCATGTGATAATGAAGGGACCAAAAAGGTTGCTGCCATACCGGAGGCTTAGATGCAGAGGAAGGGGAATATCGAGGAATTAAAGAGGCGTATCAGTGGGCACTGAAGATAAATCTAACAATCATAGAGTTTGAAGCTGATGCAGAGGTCGTAGTAAAGTTCATCAATCAAGATACTCCCCTAGTATGCTGGGAGAATAGGCGATATATTAGAGACATTCAACTTCTAATGGAATCTTTCCATTATTGTTTTATTTCTTTTATAATCGAGAGGGTAACGCAGTGACTGATGCTAATGCTAAACATTGTCGTAAGGAAAATGCAGCTTTGAACATCTTTGTAACTTTCTACCGTGGATATCTAATCTAGTGGAGAAAGGTAAAACGTATGTTACTTAGATAAAGCACTATGGTCTTTAGATTGTAGAGATATCCACACAAAGTGGGGATGGGAAACCACTATGGTCAAGGATATATCTACAATCTAGAGAATCCTTGGCATTTTCTAGTTGGTGCTACATATGTGTAGCACCAAGTAGAGACACAGATGCGAGACGGGAACCGAGTATCTGCGGAGCAGAAACTCAGTTTCTGCATTTTACTTTATGCGGATTCTCAGTTTCCGCCACAGAGCTTTGCAGAAACTCAGTTCGTCCCATAAATATTACCGTTTGACCTTTTTTCCTTTACACCCTCTACACCTTACATCTAAGCCATTCATCTCCCTAGTTTTTATTGACCGTCAGATCCCCAACGACTCTTTTTTCAAAATTTAAAAAAAAAAATGGTCGATGGGGTTTCTTCTATATAAGAGAATTCTTCTTCTTTGACCAATTCATCCCAATCAATCTTCTTCCAATTGATTCCTTCTTTCTCTCTTCAAATTTTCAAATTTTTTAACAAAAAATTCAAAATGGTGAGGAATTTCACTAGATATGAAGATCTTGCTATTTCTAATTGCTTAATTTTCGTATCAACTGATGGAACAGTAATTGTTCGCCAACAACTAAAACGTGGTATCGGCTCAAACGTGCGAAAGTTATGAGAAGGACTTTGAATGAATCGACTTTGAATGAATCTCAAGATGATTAATTTATCGTTAGTAGATTATGTTTTAGTACTGAACTCTATCGTTATTAATTTCATCTTTATTTAAATGAATTTGCAATGTAGTTTGTTTCGGTTTAGGAGTTTGATTGTATTGTAGTTTTTTTTTCTAATCAATGAAAATTATCTTGAGTTATTAAAACAATTTGAGTAATCTTGAGTCGTTTTATTATCAAAACTCAAATTGAAAGATTCAAACAAACCACGTATAGGGTTGAGAACATACTCTTTCAATAGATTGAACAAAATTAAACAAATTCTACATCAAAATCAAAAAGGGGCAACACTTGTTCATTCAAAACCATTGTAGAACAAATTCTTCTGTCCAAAAACTCATTCTTTGCGGAACCCAGCTTCCGCCGATCAAAAGTCAAGATTTAACTGTGCGGAAACTCAGTTTCCGCCGAAGAAAAATTGCGGGCCGGGACTAAGACTCCGCACACTAGAAAATGCGGTAACCGAATTTCCATCTCTTTCTGACTAAGACTATAGTGGTTGCCATTTTCTGTTAAATATGTCATCCCTAGATGGCCACAATCTAGGGATGATTTATGGGACTAGTGCTTGCTCTTAAAAGTTTCTTAATAATCTATCGAAAAAAAATAAAAATAATAAATTGTAACGGGTGTTTCTTTTTGAGCGGCCTTTTTCTTTCGTTTTCCTTGTCCTTCTTTGAAACAAAATTTTAAGGGAAAATCTCACTGCAAACATCGAAACCCTAGAAGAAGATCTAATACTCTCTCAAGTTTGGGGCATATCTTCTTCCGAAGTTAATGTAGGTAACTTCTTGTTCCCAATCTAGTGCTTTTTTATGAGATATTTTTTCTTCTGTTGATTTTGATTTGAATGTAGAAAGTAGAGAAAGATTTTATTTCTAGGGTTTATGAACTTGAAAAGTTTGTCTGTACTTGTGAATCTCTAGGGTTTAAGAAGAATTTCAAGAAACTAGGGTATTAAGAATTTATAAGTCGAAGAAATGGAGAAAGTATATAAAGAATTAGATGATGTTAAAGACGAAAGGGATAAACTAAAAGAGGAATTAAGAATTAAAGAATCTGCTGTTAAACATTTGTGTTGTGCAAACGATAAACTCCGGTCGGATTACGATCAGAAGTTACAGAAATTGGAAGGAGACAATAAAGACCTGTTAATTGCATTAGATGAGTCAGATATGAAAAGCAATCAGCAAGAACAGAAGCTTTGTACGTTTAAGCAGGAGATTGAAGGTTTAAAGGAACTCATAAAGGTGTCAAAGAAGAGGTGTTGCGACGCAGAAGAAAGAGGGGATAATGCGATTAAAGAATTGGGAAAGAGAGAAGACATGTGCATTAAACTAGAAGAAGAAAATGGGAAATACAAGGAACAACTGAAATGGAAGAAGGAGCAATTTGATTATCTCGAAGAAGCGCATAGCAAGGTGCAAGATGAGTTCCAGTTGAGCAAGAAGGAATGGGCTAAGGAGAAGTTAAACCTCATTGAAGAGATTTCAACATTAAGCACAAGTTTGGATTCACAGACAAGAATATCGGAAAGTCTTCAAAGCCGGTTGGAGATGTGCAATCATGCCTTAGCCCATGAAGAAAGCAGAAGAAAGTTGCTTGAAGTTGAAGTTTCAGAACTGAAACAGTGCAACGAGAGTGTTCTTGCAGATTACCAAGAGGAAAAAACAAAGGTCGAAAGCATGACAGCGCAAAGGGATGAAGAAATTGCATCTTTAAGAAACTCGTTGGGCACAAAGCAGACATTCTCCAAAGAGATGGAGTTCAGAATAACACATCTCGAGGAAGAAAACCGGGTATTGCGGGGATCTCTTAAAGAATTTCAGGAAGCTCAGATCCATGATGCAGGAGCAGGTTCGTCGTTATTGAAGATACGTAATAAGCTTAGAGGTTTGGAGAAAGTGCATAATGAATGTTCCATGAATATGAAAGCTAGAGAATCTGAATTTATCTCTCAAACCGAAAAGCTGACGATGAATCTGAATGACTGTAAATCCGAGTTGGTTTCGAAAGATAAACTAATCCAGGACCTGCAGATGGAGCTAGAACTCTGGAGTTCGTCGACCTTACAGTTAAAAGGTGATAATGAAGAAATGTCCGTGTTGCTTGTGATGTACAAATCAAAATTTACAGATGCTCAATCAAATCTATTGAATTTGGAAGCTGCAATGGAACTTCGCGACTCTGATAGAAGAGAAGAGATTGCTCTTCTGATGGAGCAATTGGAGAAGAAGAACAGTTCCCTGATGAAAGCCTATGCTGAAGTTGACAAGGGTCGTCAGACTGCAACCCTGTTAGTGAAGAAGGT
Source organism: Papaver nudicaule (assembly GCA_023529015.1). NCBI lineage: Eukaryota > Viridiplantae > Streptophyta > Magnoliopsida > Ranunculales > Papaveraceae > Papaver > Papaver nudicaule. Next base: position 12,609 of record JAJJMA010168954.1, read on the forward strand.
TGAGTCCTTGGATGCGTCAAACATGTCAAATTCGAAAACTGAGATGGAAGTTTGCAGTAAAGTGAAAGACGAAAACATTGCTCATCTGATGGAGGAGTTGGAGCAAAAGAACGATTTGTTGCTGAAAGCCTGTGATGAAATAGGAAATTATCACGAGATTACAGCATCATTAAAGAAGAAGATAGAGTTGTTTCGTGCATCTGAACAACAGTATATTGAGGTGCAGTACGAGTTTGAGAGATGTAAAACAATTCAAGTTGTAGGCGAGCTGGATATCCAGGTGAAGAACTTGATGATTATCGAACTAGAAGAAGAAATCCACAACTTGCAGCAAAAGTTGGAGCTACGAGACAAGTCCTTGTTGTGTTCTGAACAAAATAAAGAGCATCTTGAAGCTGCATTGGAAATGAAACAATTGGAGATTGAAAAAGTTCAAGATCAACTTGGGAATCAAGGAAGAAACTTAGAAGGCGTCATCGGAAAGCTGGAATCCGAAAAAATTCTTCTGCATAATGAAATCGCGAAGCTGACATCTGAAAAGAAAAACTTTTTGGACCTTCTAGGGGATTTCTCTGACCGGGTTAATGGGTTTTCTGATAAAGGCACAGAGCTTATGGCAAGGTTAGAGAGTACAATGCAGAGTGTCAGCAAAGCTAATGAACTAGATTTCCAGGTGAAGAGCTTGACAATTGTCGAACTAGAAGAGGAAATTGACAACTTGCAGAAAAAGTTGGAGCTACTAGACAATTCCTTGATGTGTTCAAAGCAGAATGAAGAGCATCTTGAAGCTGCATTGGAAATGAAACAATCTGAAATTGAAGAAGTTCAAGATCAACTTGGGAATCAAGAAAGAACCTTTGAAGGTGTTATCGAAAAGCTTGAATCTGAGAAAACCCTTTTGCATGATGAAATCGTGAAGCTGACATCCGAGAAGAAAGACTTTCTGGATCTTCTTGGGGATTTCTCTGACAGAGTCGGTGGGTTTTCTGACAAAGACACAGAGCTTATGGTATGGTTAGAGGGTATCAGCAAGGCTAACTAACTACGTTGATATAAACATCAGCTGTTCTGCTGTTCATATTCATATTAGGTAGGATATGCTAAGAGAGTATGGCTGTGTGGTTGTACCATCCAGGCAAACCTCATGAACAAAGCACACACTACTGTTAAAATCAAAAAAAAATTCCGACAATTTTATAAAGCTGTTATGTTTGTCAATATTAGCTTTTTGTGATCACAATGTAGAACATTCATACTCAAAATCTTTAACTTGTGAACTTGCAGTAATTACTGAAGTTGATTCTAGTCTAAATTTCTTCCTTGCTTCCGAAATTCTCTCTTTAGTCATTATTGTGATTCTGTGATAGTGTAGTAAACTAAGGCATGTACGATATGCAATTCACGCCAAACAATTTTTCATTTCCTTTCCAAGGATGAAAACAACAGATAATCTTTTAGGAAGAAAGGTGATTCAGGGGCTTCGGAAAAAATTGAAGCCCTCACTTTTTACTTCAAATGTCCAGGCGTTTTTATAGGGGGCTGTCAAAAATCGTGAAATGACTAAGTTATCCTTATACTAATTTATACTAATTCTTACCCAAATTTACCCCCACCCTAATTACAAACATAAATACTTATATCCCACACAAAAAAAATCAAAACCTAACAATCAAAACATCAAAATTTCTCCCCTCTCTTCTCCTCTCTTACCTCTCTTTTCTTCCCCATTTCCTCTCCACATTTCTCATTTTCGAGTTTTTGATTATGGATGGAACCAAAACTGATGCAACAATGGAGCAGCAAAGGTAAGCATCCAAACCCACTCTTTTGTTATTGATTTTGGTGCTAAAACTAGGTAAGATTCACTCCATGAAAATCAAAAAACGAGTTCCAGAACTACTTACGGCTGGCTATTAGAGCCGTAAGTCCTTCTTACGTCTCGCATCTGAAGAACAGCTAGCCGTAAGTAGTTTATTAGGTAAGCCATTAAAGCTCCAGATGCAAGCCGTAAGTTCATTTTACTAGCCGTAAGCTAGTTACGTCTCATTTCGATACTTTAGTTACTAGCCGTAGGTTTTTGTAAATCAAAATTTTTTTGTCGCAATGTTACAGGCCGTAAGTACAAACTTATCAGCCGTAAGTTTAGTTACGGCTGCATATCTATTTGAATTAGTAGCCGTAAGTTACACTGACAACCAATTTTCTCACATTTCTCTGCCATATTTTTCGCTTCAGAGAACCAGACTCAAGTGTCGTGGTTGCACCAACTGAAATAATGGCTCACCGAACTGTTGCTGGTTCAAAGTTTACACAGAAGGAAGATGCTTGTCTTTGCGCAAACTATATCATTCACTATCCGACGAAAGAGCAATTTAAGGCTTTCAAGGGAAACTTGGAGTGGGGCTTGCCTACTGAAACCTGGTGGGACATTACACAGGATTTTTGGACAGAAACCAAAAATCCGATGACGCGCAAAAGGGTAGTGCTGATGCTGCGATGGTCTAAAATTCAAAGACGGGTTCGTGAATTCATGAAACTAGTGGCATTCATCAACTGATGTTGCCGTTTTGAGGGTGAAACCGATGAAGACATTGTCAAGAGGGCTCTAAGGGAATGGACTCGATGGCACAAAAAGGAGTTCAAATATGAAGCTCATTATAGGCAATGTAGGAAGTTTTTTGTGAAACTTAACGGTAGCAATGGTGACTTGATATAAGTAAGTCGTGATGGTGGTAAAAATCAATATGTAAGGCATCTATGTGGTAAAAAATAATATGTAAGGCATCTATGTATGTTGAAAATTAGTATTTTTTTATAGTTACAGGAGTACTTACGGCTACTGAAATTACCCTGGTACCAGCCGTAAGTAAAGTTACGACTACACTTTCCCAGACGTAAGTCAAGTTACGGCTACTGAAATCATCTGGGTTTAAGCCGTAAGTAAGTGAAATTTCATAAAACATAACTCCAAAAAGTGAAGTGTTTGCCAAAATAATCCAAAATACATTCATCATCATGTTTCAACAAAAAAAACAACAAAAAACACAACAAAAAACACGTATCACTAACAAAAAACATGTATCACCAACATCTTCAAGCTTCTTTTTCCTCTTCATTCAAATCTCTCAACGGTTCTTGTGGTTGTTGGGCTCTTTGCGACGCTTTTATTGCATCCCAAGTGTTCATTTCTGTCTCGTATTGTCCACACCATTCCCTAGCTATCTCTTTGTTCAACGTTGTAGGGGACAACGGTGGTAATGGGCAACCATCTTCTAACTTAAGCCCTATGAAATGACATCCTCCAATTTGTGCAATCACAAGACGGCGAGGCTTGCCAAGATCTCCATGTTCTTGACTATACCTCGCATAGCGGGGAGTGTACGTGTTATTACCACCACGGGAGAAGTAGTGAACAACGCATTTGAATTCATCGGCAATCAAGTGCCCGCATTCCGGAAATGCCATCCAATTTTCCCTTGACATAAGATCACCTTCCCCGATGAGTCTCCTATTCATTGCCTCTAGTCTATCATTGTCGTCCCCGGGACCCGACAACAAATAGTAGTAAAGATCCGGCTCTCTATTTAATCTTGCATACAACAACATCCTCACATTTTTTACGTGATTTCAACTGTCTTGAGAGGAATAAAGCATACCTGATTGTTTTCTTGAGGTTCTTCTACATTGGGTACATTTAGGTTTGGGTAATCTGCAGGATCGACCTCGTATTTCTCGAGAAAGTCTTCACTTGTGCATACAAACTTTTTACCATCAAAGAAATTGTATAATCCTTCATTTCCTTGGATGTGTGCTTCAATGAAGATGTCGTCAATGGAAGGAGATACATCTACCTCCATTTGGGTGCTTGATTCACTCATTTTGGTTGAGTGAATCAAGTTTGAGTTTTTAGAAAAAAATAGTTGGGTTTTTTTTTCTCTCTTCTTCTTCTTCTTCACTTGATTTTCAGTTTTTTAAGTTTTTTTCCTAAGTTTTTCTTTTAAGTAAGTTTGTTGATCATGTTTTGGTTAATCATTGATTATCAGTTTGGTTTACTTAAGTTAATTTACGTATTAATTTACTTGAACAGTTACGGCTATCAATCAGTGTTTCTTAACAGACGTAACTGTACTTACGGCTAGGATAACTGTACTTACGGCTGGGATAAATGTACTTACGGCTAGGATATAAAGTTATGCACAATTAACCAGAAAAGTATCCAACACCAAGATCAGTGTTTTCAAAGTCATACAAACCAACATCACCATTGAAAATATCCAAATAAAAACCATCCATAACAGTACTACTAACATCAACCATAAAAAGAGGGGAAAAAAAACAACACCTTTGGAATTCACACAAAATAAGCTGAAACACAAATTGTTCAAATTCCGGCCCTCGCTCTCTCCTCTGGGGTAAGACGACAAGCAGGAACCACAAATAGATAGCAATCACCCCAAGCAACCGCCCAACCATCAGGAGTACTTTTTAGTGCCCCATTTGTAAACATGTTCCTCCTTAGATGGCGTGGGACATGAACACATAATTTACATTCAAACCGCCATTCATCTTCTACCTCACCCACTCTTCTTCGTCCTAGATTACGAGGTGCTCTATTTGCAAAGTGATAATCACACACATTCATCCATTCAGGAAAATCTGCTCTATCGATAATGGGTGGTGTTTCCTCATCAGGTGTTTCTTCTCTAATTACAGGTTGTGTAATTACAGAACTTGGTTCAGCGGTCCTGATGCAAAAAAAAAAAAAATAATAATGACTTACGGCTCATAATAAAGACTTACGGCTGGTAAGTCTGCGACACAAAAGTTTTATGAAATAATCAAAACTTACGGCTGCTAACTTTGGAGACGTAACTATTTTAAATCTACGGCTACATGTTCTACAGATCGCAGCCGTAACTATGACTTACGGCTACGAACGTGGAGTTACAGGTAGCCGTAAGTAACCCTGGTTCGATTTTTTTTTGATGTTTTTAGCTGAATCTAAGCTAAACAACTAAAAAAGGAAGTGGTTTCGATTGTTACCTTTCGATATCCCTCGCGCCACCATTCTCAGCTGAATCCATCGAAGTTTCGAAAAAATCTAGGTTTTTTTAGGGTTTGAAGGAGGAAACGAGAAGAGGAAGAAGGAGAAGAAAGAGAATTGGATTTTTTTTTTTTAAGTTTTTGGTTTTTAGTTTAGGTTAAATTAGATTAGGTTAATTTTTTGGTAGATTAGGTTAATTTTTTGTATTAAAAGGGTAGTTTTGGTATTAAAAAAAATACATAGGGGGAGAGCAAAATTACTTCGGGGAACCTGTGATCCGAGGGCTTCAATTTTTTTCGAAGCCCCTGAATCACCTTTCTTTAGGAAATACCAGGTGTAGTTTGTACTCAATTGGCCAAACGATGGAAATTGGGAAAAACTGAGACTATTCCTTCCTGAGCCCGGACGGAAATAAGAGTGACTCATACCCTCTGCTGCTCACTTCATGTTCATTCATGATACATGGAAACCTCTATTGCAGGTAGTGATACCATTTTGACCATGAAGTATCAACTACTTGTTGTTGGTTTTTGTTTTCGTTAGTGTCAATTTTATGTTATCAATATAAGAAGTAAGAAACAGTACGTAGGAATTCTTGAACTCTCTCAATATAGCATGTGTAGCAAACTCACTAACGTACTCAATCTCTGGCGCATCATCTTTATTCATTTGCTGTAAAGCCCAGAAATATGTCAAGAGAGCTAACAAAATTGACCCAGGGAACCCTTTAAAGCGTAAAATATCTGGAGGTCAATGTACCCAGAATCTGCCACTCTTCTTGTTCAATTACTATGATCGACAACTACATGGAATCTATGAAGCTGCAACTAAAGGTGAAATGAACATCAACCCATATGGATGGAGTGAAGATGGAAATGAGCCTACTAAGTACCCTGCACAGGTATCTCTCAATGTACCCAGAATCTGTTTTTTCTTGTGTCAGTAAAAAGCAATGGATTTCTAATTCTATAATTATCCGTGCTCAGGTTCATATGCGTATCCGAAAGCAATGCAAGGCATTGTCAGAAAAAGAATACAAACCAGTACTCATTGACAACTATTACACTGAAGATTATCTTTGATTTGAACTTGACGATGTTCAGACCCAAAGCTTGATCATGCTGTTTGAATGCTCGCCCATAGCTAAGCCAACAGGGGCTTTTAAACATCATAAGGAAGTTAAAAGTGAGAGAGTTTCAGAAGTCACGGCGAGGCAAGTTAAAGTTTCACACTATTATACAAAGTGGGATGTTCTTCGAGACATGGACTCAGAGGATGATACTCCCAGTTTCGAGTCAGGTTCGTCAAGTGCTACTCCTTTTGAGGATGAAATTGATGAGGAACTTGTCTACCAGAAACTACTTCAGCTGGTTAATGAACGTGAGAAGAAGAAAAACTGCCATTCGATTTGCAGAAGAAACGTCTGGAAGTGGTTTATATCATATACCCCTGTCAGGCTATGTAGCTTTGTTCTTCATACTTTGGGTGTGTCTGAGGTTTCAGAGTGAAGAGTGAGGACTTTCTAAGCCAGTGCCTTCTCAAAGTTCATTAAGAAAAACTGATATCTGTAGTAAATTTAACTTACAGACGGCATCCATTCTCTAAGTAATAATTCTTGGTTGAATATACATGAATTCGGATTACTATTATTAGATAACAGTGGGCAATGGGCATACGCGGCAGTACTGTACCTACAATGGTTCATTAATTATGACTCTTATTACCAACACCAACTTCTGTCATGACTGCTGTACTGTACGTACAAATACATTGATTCATATCTCTGTCTATCCAGAATAAGAAGCAGAACAATGTATGTATTTTGTTGCCGAAAATTCTAAGTTCGACCCTTAATATTGGTGAAATTTATGGTATTTCTAGCCTGTACGCACATCTGGGCATTTGGTCTAGTGGTAGGATTCTTGCTTTGGGAGTATGAGGTCCCGACTGACCAACTTCTGGTGTGACATTGTACAGGTAAGCACTAATTGTTCTCATTTCTAACTTGGAGATCGTCAAATTTGTCCATCCGTACCTATCTCTCCAACAAGTGAAGAAATTTTGAAATTAAGAAATAAACAAGTGCAAATACAAAGAAATTTTTATATGCTCCTTCAGCACATTTCTTTTCAGTCTTGTTTCAATGCAAATTGGTTTTTATATTTCACAGCTTTCTTGATGGTATAGAAAATTATTCAGATGGAGCTGGTAAATGTTAAGAAAATCCAGAAGATCAAGAGAGTGAGAAAAGTCTGCTCGGCTGCGAATCTTCTGCTGAGCAAATTAACTAACAGCATACAAGGTCAACTTCAATATTACTAGTTGTACCCAAGAAAAGTTTAAACACAAAATCGCTGGGCAGTAGAAAATGAGAACATTGAATTAAATTCAAGAAAGAACTGGTCCTTCTAGTTCGAGTTACTCTGTTTTTTTAGCTTCCTCTGGCTTTTCCACTTCAGCCTTTTTGTCCTCCAAGTACCTGCATTATGAAGGAGGTCGAAAGCACTTAATTTTCAGTCATACTCAAAGCAAGATGTTTCAGTCATGCTCAAAGCACTTAAATTTCACAGGTAAAACTAGGGCAAAGTATAATTTAATGAGTGGAAAATCTCTTAATTTACATCAGTGTGACAAGACTGTTCAATCAGTACATGGTAAGCTGGGGCCTATTCTAAATGTGTTTTAAGTTTTAACAATTGGCCGACAAAATTCAATGGGGATTAGAGTATATAATATGTTACCAAAAGAACTATTATACAGGACAGTACATAATTAACATTAACATATATATATATGTGTGTGTGTGTGTGTGTGTGTGTGAAAGCCTGTAACATGTTTTCTAAAGGAAGTAAGCAATACTAATGTGATTGACATTCTTAATTAGTTCCTCACCCTTGAGCTTTAGCCCATCGTGAGAATTGATAAAGCTGGACAGTCTCATTTGAGGCATGGCATGCTAGGAGAAGGTAGTTTCGTGGCTGTACCATCCATGCGAACCTCATGAACAAACCCGAATAGATACACATTGCTGCATCACCAAGTATTATTGAAACAATGTCAAGAAACAAGTAGCCATGCTAATGGGAATAATAACTTTTCGAAACTCAGGAGTTATAATTTACCTCCAGTCATGTTGCCGGATATCAGTTCTGGGGGTTTTTGCATATCAACTAACCCCTGTAGAAACCCAGGAATTATATTATAAAAACTCCATATTTGAGACTGGATAAAAGGATTATGATATGATACACAGACAGGAACAGAATAACTAAAGGGCTGTGTACCAATAAGTGGATATAAAACCGCAAAAAACAAATCCCAACATTAGAGTTTTATTTTGAATGCAATGGGTACTAGCTACTGGCGTCATGTGAAACCTTGCTGACTTGAGTTTAGTGGTACATGCTAGAAAATTCCTTGGTTGCTAACAGAATATGCACAGTTTAATGTATAACACAAATCACAAACATTTGCCATTTGTGGACAGGTAATACGGGGCTGTTAGCCCATTATGATCTCTCATTTGAGGCCATGGTCTGCCTATAAATCCTACAAATTCTGGCAGTTGGCCAAAGTAAGCTGGAGGAGACTCAATACTGGTAACGTACTTGTCAATAAACTAAGACTTCCGCAGGGTTGATGTCGTTAAGTGTCAAGTTTTGCTAGCATCACTCAGCAGTAACTATGAGTAACATATAGCTTCAGAAGAAAAACAGTAAATAGCAAGAGTAGTATAAATACATACAGCTGCAACAAATCCCCAATTCGCAATAGGGCCCCAAAAGTGAGTTGTTTTAGGACCCACGGGGCTGTTCAAGAACGCTTTAAAGGCCGCCATTTGCTACTAAATTCTGCACACCTGTACGATCGTTAGTGGTTACATAGGATTCAAGGTTAATGGCAACTGATTACAACATTCTCGACCCTTACACAATAGCTTAGTACGACAAAAATCAGGCCAGGATGTAATACTATAACTAGCATACACAAAAAACTGCAACATCCAAATTAACAGTTTTGTCAAGCAGAAAGCTATCATGTTTTGCGAACTGAATAAGCATCAATCATAATTCATAACCATCTACTGGCCTGATAACAGACAAATAGACTAGAATGCTAACAAATGCGCAACTGTGCTATTAGTCACTAGATTCTCTAACAAGAATATTTTCATTTCTTGCAAAAAATAATTCAATTTGTGTGTACTGATGAAGCTATATGAAGAGTTCAGTTTCCAGTATCTACAACAAGCTTGAAGACATTCCTACATGACATTGATTCTGTGTGTAAGGAAGACCCGAAACATGAAACTTA
>JAJJMA010168954.1:22366-42883 GCA_023529015.1 Papaver nudicaule
GGCAAAGCATCTTCTACTCAATCCCAACAATCTCCTTGATGGCAGCATCTTCCCTAGAAACAACATCGGGACCAGTCTGAGAAACCGAAGCCTTCGGATCATCACCATCTTTTATAAGCGAAGCAGTAACCTTCGGAGTACTAGCAGATCGGCCAGGAGCTTCGGCATTAATCTTAGAATCAACACAAGAGGCATCAACAAAATCCTTTGAAGACTCCCTAGTAGACCTTTCGGAGACAGGATCCTTAACAAAACCGCTCTTTACCTCCTTAATCGCCCCATCCTCGTTCGGCTTTTCGTCCGTAAATCCATCACCATTCCTCTCATCTCCACCATCAGCTTCACTATCTTCACTACCCATCTCCTCAAAATCATCACTTTCCCTTGCAGCCTGCAGCTGCGCAACTATAACCTTCACATCTGAGGAAGGAAGAAGTCCCTTATCGGACTCTAAGGAAGCATCAGGATCATTCTCGCCATTACGGTAGTAGGGAGGCCGCATACTGAAATGTATAAACAAAAACCGACCATGTTGACGGCTGAACAAGGCCGTTCGACTAGCTTCCCCTTTGATATACTCTCTGAGCTTCAAAATTTCCTCGTTAAGTGATGACAGCCTGTCATCCCTCTCTTTACAAGCACCTTGCGAAAGGCTGAGCTCGTTACCCTTAATATTTAACTCGGCAATCAGTTTCAAAACTTGCCTTTTCTCAGCCTCCAACTCTTGTACGTGGCCATCTCGCTCCTTAACAACAGTTTCAAGGTGCTTCTCCAACTCTTTCACATCCCTTGAGAGATCACTCTTCTCTTGCTGTAAAGATTGAATATCCGCATCAAGACGGGTAATTTCAAGACCTCGCGCATTAGCTAGGTCCAGCAAATACATTCCATGATGCTTTTGCTGCAAAAAGAGGCAAGCCAAAAAATCAACGCACGAAACATACGATACACAATGAACAACTTAAACAAAAACACACTTACATCTTCAATAAATGCTTGATGCTTGGGAGTCGCCGAGGCAAGAACCTCTCTTTCCCAATCACCAGAAAAAACTTGAGAAAGAAACTTAGCTACCGAAGGATCCAGTGGATGATTCAGGGGATCCCTAGCATACGCTTTCAAATGGTCAGAAAGGTCTTCGGCATAAGGACCAGGAAGGGAACTTCGTTCAAGGAGCTTCTGAGACTCCTCCGCCGACAAAGGCTTTCGCGCAAAACCAGCGGGAGCTGAGATTACGCCCGAAGCAGATTGAGAGGATTGACCCAATGAAGCATCCAGAAGACGATCGTTAGAGCCATACTCATTAAAATCTATGCCAGACGGGTAAGGATCAACAATCCAGACATCAGGAAAAACAGGGGCAGTGGGCCCCTGCGCTGACACATCAATTTGAGAACACGTCGCCGAGGCAGCCTCCCGAAGAACTAGCTCATTCGAATACCCCCTTTTCAGCCTTTTCAAAGGTTCGACCCTCTCATCTTTGGTACCCTCGCCATCGGCATCTCCCACGGACGTGGCAGGAACAACTAAACCTTTGCCAGCAGTCCTGGTAGTAGGTCCCTGCGAACCAACGGTTCGGGAAATAGTCTTCACAAGCTTCTTCTTTACGCCACTAAAGACAGGTTTCTCCCGATTCAGATCGCACAAAGAAAATTTCATTATACCATCGTTAACCTGGAGCACTTCATGCTGCTGAAAAGTAGTCAAATCGTCAGGTTCTAAACAGAGGCAGGAATCCATACCCATTGAATAACTGAGGCATGTAGTGTTTTTCACCTGACCACCTTCCCCCCTTTCAGCAACCAACTTCAAAGGTTCTTTTCTCTTCCTTGAATCATTGGCTTGATCCTGAGCTTGTGGATTTTTCAGCTTCTCCTGCTCAGACTTCTGAAAAGAAGACTACATAAGTAAAGCGACCAACAACAAAAGAGTTAAAAGATATATATTTTTCGCCATACCCTCTCCTTGAGAGCAATTATCTTCTCTTGGGACTTCTTGCGCTCCTCCTCGGAGAAATGAATCTTGTAAAATTCAACAACAGAGAACTTATGATCATCTTCAAACTTTGTTTGTTCGACCTTTTTCCCCTTGTCTTCATAACCAAAAAGAACGGGACCTTCGATAAGCACGGGCTTCGAAAACCATACCTCGTCGCTAGAATGGCGAAGAAGTGTGTTCGTTTTAGACCCAGAAAGATCCACGTCACCCAGAACATGAGAAAAATCGGCTACTTTGCCAAGGCTTATGCTCCAGGGAGCCTTTTGTTTAAGCAAGCTTTTTTCCACCTTATAATACTTGAAAAAATTCTCAACAGTCCAAAAACTTGGTGGGCGCTTGAGTTCCTCGGGAAGCTTATCATAATAATACGATTTGCCCTCTGAGCGAGCCACCCACTCTCGAATAACTCGAATAGAGTTCTCGTTCAATCGCATCACACCACAAGGAGGACTGATTTGGGAGTAGATTTAATAAAAAAGGGGATTCATGGGATCATACAACGGAATCGGAAGACCGGCGCCGGAGACAATCAACCTCCTATCGCTACATTGATGAGAAAAAAGCAATTCAGGGGACAGATTGACCTTTCCCAAGCTCTGGCAAGGGAAAAGATTCACATCAAAACCGTAAATCTTGGCTCTTTCTTCCTAGGTAAGTTTTTGAGGATCCACCATCTTCCGGGGAAATTCGCCACCGGGCAGTGCACTCTTTTTAGGAGCCTGAAAACAAAGGAAACTTAGAGGATGAACAAGTAAAGAAGAATATAAGCCATGAAAATTGCAAAAACTCACCATGAATAAGGTAGCAGATCGGCGAAGGGAAGTAGTCAGAGGGGTCGAGAATGCTAAAAATATTATAGAAGACGGCGGAAGAATGGAGAAGGAAAAGAAAGGGCAAACAAGTTTAAATAAGAAGACACAAGACCGGCGCAGCCGGTAAAAGGTAGAAAGGGCAAAGATTTCAAAATCATTAAAAGCGACATGTGTCGGCTAAGGAAGTTAAAATACCGGACACGTGTCGAAAAAAGGTAAGGCCCGGGGGAGTTTTCTTCTCCGAACCTCCTCGATCTTCGGACGAGAAAAGAGGCAAACTGTGGAGGGTAAAACCCCTCGGAACACGTGTCAGATATCCAAGGGGCAAGACCACACCAAAGGAAGAAGTAGCGAAGCTTCGGACCAAACCCAAGAAAGATAAGCCCAAAGACGCCGAGTGAAGGATCAAAAGAAAGGGATTCGGACCCCGCCTCGAAGGACCGAAGCCCCAGAACCATCTTCGGAGTACCGCCGAAGGAACCGCCTTACTCGACAAGGACTGACACCACCACGATTGAGTCCTTTGTCTTATTAGCTGTAAACCACCCAATCTCGGCCTATATAAGGCGAGCTTGGAGAACATTGTAAGGGTTGGGAATTTTTGGGTGTAACCTAAGTGGCGAGAGAGGGATTAGATCTGTATCTCCTCTAGCTCCTTAGGATCGTATCCATGTAGTAGCAACACTGAAATACAATCTTTATACGTTTAGTCCTTTGATTAATGTCTTTTTACATATCTTCGGTATCGTTCTTAAGGTCTTCGTACCTTGAATCATGTTTAAATAACTGTGTATGAGTATGAGATCTGAGGGTTGTAGAACATGATGTACCTATGCAGATTTTATACCCATACACCTTCATATCCATATTTGTCGGAGCCCACAATAAACATTCTGCCCTTATTGAGGATAGCATACCCCTTCATTTCCCTGTCGAAACCCTCGTTTCCACACCCAGCTAAGACCACCCAAGTTGGGTCATCAAAGATCTTTCCAAGTAGGGGAAACCTCCAATGGTTCATCCACATTGTTGACGATTGCGGGAGGGTCACGAGACAGGGGTCCCATCATGGGTAACAATTCAAGGTTGTTCATCCAATGCGTATCAATCATGCATTTGTCAAGTATTTCATCTCGAGGTAGAGCAATTGCAACATGTGGTTTCCCTTCCGCACCTACAATAAAAAAAAATTGTCAAGAAAAATTGCAATTCCCTCAACAACTGCTTCTCATCCATATAATTCATTCCCGCCAGAGATCAACCAAGATGGATCCATGACCTTTGGCTTTTCTTCATGCTCATCTTCAAATCCGTTGTTCCCCTTTGGAGCTAGTTCACCAAATCCACTCGGTTGACCTCCATCTTTCGCATAACCACCACTACTTGTACCAATTTGTTGATTGCATATGGCCATATTGATGGATAGAGTATGAAGGATTGATTGAAATAAAAGATCAAGAGTTGTAAAATGAGGGTTTCCGCTGAAAATGGAGGAGAGTATAGATGAAGTCGGTATTTTTTAGGTTTTAAATGAAAAAAATTAGGGTTGGGTTGTAATCTAACCACAATTAGGACGCTTTAAATACTCAGGTCGTCATGATGTTAGTCATATTCGTGACGATTTCTATGGTTTTATTAATCTCTTCAAGTTAGGTTGTAAATCATCATGTTAGAAATTACATCCCTTTCTGTCTGAATTTTGCCTAAACTCGTCGTGGATTTGAACCCTAAGTATGACGACTTAAACTATAACTAACATGGTTGTTGGTTAAATCGTCAGGGTTGTATTAGTCACCATGACGGTTATTTATCTATCCTTGAAAATATCCCATTCTGTCCGAGTTTTGCCTAAACTCGTCATGAATCTGAACCATACGTAACACGACTTCACCTATAACTAACTTGAATATTGGTCAAATCGGCATGGTTGTTGTAAATACCCTGCCGATATTAAAAAGTCTAATGAATTTTGGCAAAGTGTCCTAACAATTGTTGTAATGATCATCTAAAAACCTTGCCTATCCCTGTTTTTTTTGTGTTATCCCTGTCAAAATAGTCATGAATTTGGGGACAAAGCATGACGTTCTAACAATCCTTTCAACTTTTGAACTTAGTCAATGCAAAAATTGATGTAGATAAGAAATACTTGAAAAATAGTTGTAAATACGTAATACATTGCACTCCATAAGTTTGATTTTCACATACAATGTTCAAAATATAGTTGTACAAAGAACTCACGCACTACTTGTCAGGAATGTTAATACTACGCAAAGCGTCATCGGTTATCGCCCAAAGTTGCATAGAGAACTCGTATTTCTTCTTCCACTCCAGAGAACTTAAGGTAAAATTACCTTGGGGATTATGCAGGTGCACCGGTGGTAGCAGACCCTTCTCCTTGAGCTTCAACCTTATAAAATGGAGTTTCTTCACAAACGCCAAAATAATTCTTCTATCTTGAATCTCGGGTGTGCAAACTGCCATCGAGGTGATAAATGTGTAACTCCCTGCAGGAAACTCAGGAGTAAAGGAGTGCACAACACAATGAAAAGTATCCGCTAAAAGTTGGCCACACTCAGGCATTTTCATCCAATACTTATACCCTGCCTTCTTAGCTCCCTTACGCCCTGTCACACTAGAAACCAAATCTTTGAATTTAAGATCTAAAACTATCCTATTGCTTTCAAGCATCAAAGCAATATACATTTCCTTGTCCTTTCGTAGTTGAGCGACCATCTTTCTCCTTACATATTCTACTTGGGTCAAGCCCACCGCATCCACCTCATCAAAATGGCCCAACTGTTCACAAGCAACGTGGTAACCACAATGTCCATCCCCATCGACGTCGTCTGTTGATATAATGAAATCTTGGATGAGAAAAGGGAGGTCATCCATATAGTCTTTGTAAATTGTATGAATGGTCCTCAATGGTCTTCCGGTGTTTGCATCCCTATGGGTCACCATTGGTCCAACCTCAATTTCTATTGTTTGCATTTCGCTTTGTCGGTTTGACTGTGGCGTGCACAATTCCTCATCACCATCCGTTGGAGCGCTTCCTACACACGCTGACACTAATGATGTTCCCACTCCTTGTATTGTTTCTCTAACCTTGGAAAGAACTTTTGCTTTTGGGTCGGCAGAACTCTCTTGGGTAAGCACCATTTCCCGACCACTTTTATGCGTCTTCCGGCTATGTACTCGGCTTCCACTAACTCTGCTAGGGTGGGGTCTCTCTTAGTATTTTTTTTAAACTTCTCTTTCTAATTTCAGTAAAGGAGGTTGCGGTGCTTGGTCTATCGGTGGGTTTTTCCATCTCTGGTTCTTCAGCAGTAGTCAAACTACGCTTAAGGGAAAGAATAGTGTGTTCACGCAAAGCTTGTTTAGTCAAAGGATTCATGGTGGAGTATGATTCAACTATTTCACGATGCACATCGGTGTCAACCCAAGGTTTTGTATCGTCGAATGTTGGAGCTGGAAGAAACGAAAGTTGCTGCCAAAAGGGATGAATATCCTCAAGCGGAATGAAATCTTCATATTTACCGAGACGATGAAGACACGGAAGTCCTATACCGATCATCGTCTTACATTCACAAACTTCCACTATATTGTTGTCTTCCATCTTTTTAAAAATAGCACGTTGCTTCATATTTTTCTTTAAGGTCCATTTTTCTAATCTTAAGTCTTCTTGTAAGCATTCTATAATGTATTCTATGTATATTATGAGAGAAGTAAACAACAGATATTTGAAGGTTGATTTGTTGCCCAACACTGGATGAAAGCCTTAATTAGAGATGCTTTAACTTATCTAGACAAAAAAATGCGAAATATCGGATAAGAAATTAAATTGCGGAAATCTTAAGTTATGGTGTCATGTGACGAAGGGACGTCACACAAAATTCTACAATTATCTATTGGATAGATGATAATTGTTACATCGTTGTGTGTTGCAGTTGCTAATTAACTATATTATTCATATGTCTTAGGATATCCGTTTTTTTTAAGAGTAGTCTTAGGATCTTACCAGTTGCGTTTTTTCATATTTATCCACCAGAAATAATAATGCTGGAAACCGAAATTAATAAATCATGTTCAATTGTAACTAGATAGACTAGGATGCATTGGTTTTAGATTACTAAATTAATTAGAGATTTGTACTGCATCTGGACAAAAAACTAACAATATCGGATAATAAACCAATTTGCGACAATTATAGTGTGGTGTGACGAAGGCGCGTTACACCAAATTATCATTTACCCATTGGATAGATAGTAATTGTTGCTTTAGTTGTATGTTGCAATTGTTGTCTGTTATTCATGTCTTAAGATGTCCGTTTGTTTCTTTTTAGAGCCGTTTCTCTTTGTTTCAATTAAGACATGTTCATGAAGATTTGGACGACCGCCCCGCCACTCCCAGTCAATTACTATCTTACTAGGTGCATTCTCTCATCATGTAGACCAAATACTAATTGTGATCCAAATTTGATGGTTACATTTTTTTTAATCGTATTTTAGAGGATATCAAATAGAGGTAACTGTAGCAACCAATATTTTTTTCCTTTAATTGAATTACTTTCATTTTAATTGAAAACGGGGGCGGACCCGCCCCTCTCTAACATGAACAATCATCCAACCCGGTGCGTAGCACGGGTTTCCGACTAGTTAATATTAATTTCTTGTTTCTCTTTGAAATATATCACCTATTCACAAAAAAAATCTAACGACCGTTGAAAATTAACGGTTGAAAATTGTTTTACTATGAACCTATGGTGGAACGTGTTCACATTTTAACTTCTCCCAATAAACCCGTACAAAAGGCATAAAACTATAATTTGTGGTGGGTCCATCCTAATCAGTGAAAGCAGCTCACACTACAAGGTCTGCGCAGTACCCTCCATGCTCACTGTTGCAAAACACTAATCGAACTTGGTTGCCAATTTTGACAACAAGAAAACCAATTTCTAATTAGAAGGCAAGGAAATCAGTGTTAGTAGTACAAGTTTGAGAAATTTGCCCTAAATTAGGAGGCAAAAGAAGAAATTAAGCCAGTTTGACTTCACTTTGTAAGTATATTCCAATAAGATATTATGTTTGTGATCATCATAAATCTGCAATTATTGGTTTTATCTTATGAGTCTAATGAACTTTTATGTATGCAATAATTAGAGGATTTAACTGATCCACTGAATATACTAGTGTATGAAATTACAAAATCAATGAAACAGTGGATTTCTACTGCTAATTTTGACTTTTAAAACCCTAAAGAACTGATTTTCATGAATAATATGATAACCATGTTGAATTTTTTGATATATGTTTTTCAGCTTATTTTATTGACTGAACTGGTATTGAACTTTTTGGTTGTTGATGAGCTTTACTGCTTTAAGAACCCTCTTTTTCATATTCCTTATTAGGTTGGTAAACTGCTATTATCTCTCTTTCAAACCCTTATTCTTTTAGTTGACTGTATGCCGTTTTTTCTTTGTTTAGGCATAGTGTGAAGACGGATTAGGAGCAATGAAATTGACTCCAAGAGAAGTCGAGAAATTGTCTTTGCACGAGGCTGGATTTCTTGCGCAAAAGCGTCTTGCTCGGGGATTGCAGCTTAATTACACCGAAGCTGTAGCACTTATAGCTACACAGGTACATTGCTTGCTGCAAAGTCTGTCATTTTATTTATCTAGGTAGGATATTGGCTTTTCATTTTAGTGAAGATGTTTTCCTATTTGGTTAGATTTTGGAGTTTGTGCGTGATGGTGATAAGACTGTTGCGGAGTTGATGGACATTGGGAGGCAGATTTTAGGAAGGTGCATTTTACATATTTTAAGTGTTGTAGCATTTCATTGTCAATATTTAGGATGAAATCTTCCTAAGTAGTCTGATTAAAGTTTGTTCTTGATCATCAGGAGGCAAGTTCTCCCAGCTGTTCCACACCTTCTACACATGGTTCAGGTTAAAACTCGTCAAATACTCATTTATCCTGTGACATTACGATTGGTGAAGTTCTCAGTTATTACTTCTACGTTTAGGTTGAAGGTACATTCCGGGACGGAACAAAGTTAATCACTGTTCATGATGCTATTGCGAGTGATAATGGAAATTTGGAGCTAGCTTTACATGGGTCTTTTCTTCCAGGTTGGAAACAGGAACATGAATTGTGGCATTTACAAATTATTGATATTCCCTTCCTTCTACCTGCAGTAGCTGTTAGTAGAAGTTTGGGTGCTTGGTGGGAATAAACCTGATGGAAATAACTTCAGTTTTGCAGTTCCTTCGCTAGACAAGTTTTCCGATACGGAAGATGATAAAGTTCCCGGCGAAATTTTGTTTGCAACGGGTGACATTGTGCTTAACGCTGGAAGGTCAGCTATTATTCTTAAGGTTGTTAACACTGCCGACAGACCTGTTCAGGTGCGTCCCCTTGATATATCGAGTCTATTTCTGGGCATTGGTGTCAATTATAATCCTTATTCTCGATTGGTAACGGACATTGTCTCATTCTATATCTTGAGTTGTAGATTGGTAGTCATTATCATTTCATTGAAGTAAACCCATATCTGGTTTTCGATCGGAGAAGAGCTTATGGCATGCGACTGAATATACCAGCAGGCACAGCTATTCGATTTGAGGTATGCTATCTTGATTGGTGTGCATTAACACACTATTGAATATGTGTTGCCTACACTATCCGGCTAGGTGTCTCAGACCTGAAGTTATATGTATATTTGCCTGGAAGGTTCTAAACTATAAAAAAACAGGCCTGTGAATATGCATGATGTTTTCATCGTTATCGTATTTTAAGACTATATTCTATATTATAAGTCTCGTGCTTGGTTGTAGCCAGGGGATGCCAAAAGTGTTACTCTGGTAAGAATCGGAGGAAGGCAAGTGATAAGAGGAGGGAATGGCATTGCAGACGGTCCTTTCGATGTTTCCCAGATTGCCAAGGTGATGGAAACTGTGACTGCTAACGCAGTTGGCCATAAAGAGGAAGCAAATGCTAGGTTTGGCTTTGACTTTGATTGACACTCTTATGGAGTCTCTTAATTTGTGCTTCTTGTTTGTCTGACGGAGTATATGTTGGATTGTTCTGATCCTCTAAATGAAAGAAGAAAATTAAAACGCTAAACTCCCAAGTTTAACTCTGCAGTGAAGGTATCACAGGAGAAGCTCCAACTGTCACGAAAGTAGTTTCTCGAGAAACTTACGCTAACATGTATGGTCCTACCACTGGTGACAAAGTTCGCCTCGGTGATACTGGCTTGTATGCAGAAATCGAAAGAGATTTTGCGGTTTATGGTGACGAATGTGTGTTTGGAGGTGGAAAGGTGCTAAGGGATGGAATGGGTCAGGCTTCGGGCTATTCATCATCTGATTGCCTGGATACTGTTATCACAAATGCTTTGATAATTGATTATACAGGAATTTACAAAGCAGATGTTGGTATCAAAGGGGGACTGATTGTCCGCATTGGAAAATCAGGAAACCCTGACGTAATGCATGGTGTTTTCTTTAATATGATCATTGGGGTAAAGTTCTTCAGATTAATAAACTAGTTTGAAGTTTTCATTTCAGCATTATGTTTCAGGGATCTATTGATTCTTTGGTATCATTATTTTAGGTCAACACTGAGGTTATCGCCGGAGAAGGACTTATTCTAACTGCAGGGGCCATAGACTGTCATGTTCATTTCATCTGTCCTCAACTAGCAGATACAGCAATATCAAGCGGTGAGATTTCTTGCTGATTTGTACTACAGAATAACAGGATAAGAAATCCAAGTCACTTGGTTAGTCTGATTTATTTATTTATTTTTTGTTTAATTTTAAGTTATATCTACCACCTTGGGATAAGTGACTGTAAATATTTTGACTAGATTTGGGGTACTGGTGTACTATACTTCTAATTCTGTTGTCATAACTGATCAAAATTAAAATAGCATTGTCCCAACCATTTAAGCAAAATAATTATCTACTAGTTCTTGAAAAGGTGTTCACAAGTTTTTATTGCTCATGAAGGTATCACAACATTAATTGGAGGCGGGACTGGACCTGCTGATGGAACTCGTGCAACTACATGTACTCCTGGACCAGTACACATGAAATTGATGTTGCAATCCACTGATAATTTGCCTCTAAATTTTGGCTTTACAGGGAAGGTAAATAAATATTCCATATTTTCATCCTCAGGGAGAAAATGATATCTTGAAGTTGACTCTTTCACCTTTTACTGTTATTCTTCTGCTGCTAATTGCTTATACTTCTTTAGGGGAACAGTGCCAAGCCAGAGGGGTTGGAAGAAATAATCAGGTCAGGGGCTATGGGTTTAAAGCTGCATGAGGACTGGGGAACCACCCCTGCAGCAATAGACAATTGTCTGAGTGTTGCAGACAAATATGACGTTCAAGTACACCATCATACTAATCTTAATTCCTTCCTTATTTTGTAATTTATATATCTTTGCTTGACGCTCTGTAATTCTTGCCAGGTCAATATCCACACAGACACATTGAATGAATCTGGATGCGTAGAACATACCATAGCTGCTTTTAAAGATAGAACAATACATACTTACCACAGGTAAATTTTCAATGCCTTTCTTGCTCATTCCACTTTTAAAATGAAAATTTAGTGGATTTGTTAAATTAAGTTCCGCATTTTGTTATGCAGCAGTTAGAAGGATAATTTCTCAATCTTTTGTTGAGCAGTGAAGGTGCAGGCGGTGGTCATGCTCCAGATATTATCAAAGTTTGTGGTGTCAAAAATGTCTTGCCTTCATCCACCAACCCAACTCGTCCTTTTACGTCCAATACAGTAGATGAGCACCTTGACATGCTAGTAAGAACACAAAATTTTATTTGTTTTTCTTATCTTTGTTGTTTATCTGTTATTTTTTCTGCCTCTTAAAATGGTCTGAATTTCATATAGATGGTTTGTCATCATCTTGATAAGAATATCCCAGAAGACGTATCATTTGCCGAATCTCGAATAAGGGCAGAGACAATTGCTGCAGAAGACATTTTGCATGATCTGGGGGCCATCAGTATTATTTCTTCTGATTCGCAAGCTATGGGTCGTATTGGAGAGGTCTGAATATTTTACTTCATCTGTCACTTTTTTGATCCGTCTAAATACTTCTCGGTTCTTAATCACTGGATATGTGTATTAGATTTTTTTTTTTTTTTTTTTTCTTTTGTTCAAGGAGATTACACACATCTTGAAGTGACTTCCTCCTGACATTGCCATTGGTTTATTCTCAAGTTCTTATTTTGAAATCTATGAGCTCTAATCAAGATTTCATGTTTCCAGGTGATAATGCGAACGTGGCAAACTGCTCACAAGATGAAGGAACAAAGGGGGCAAATTGGTCATACTGGGTCACTCAATGACAATTTCCGCATCAAACGGTACATCGCCAAATACACTATTAATCCTGCAATAGCTAATGGGTTTTCTGAACACGTTGGTTCGGTTGAGGTGAGACTACTAAGTTTTGTCTTATTGAATCCCAACCCCCACTATTTTGGGAAGACAAAGTCAGTTATTGAAGTGCCTTTCTTTTTTCCAGGCTGGCAAATTAGCTGATCTTGTGTTGTGGAAGCCTTCTTTCTTTGGAGCAAAACCAGAAATGGTGATCAAAGGTGGCGAAATTGCTTGGGCTAACATGGGGGATCCAAACGCAAGCATCCCTACTCCTGAACCGGTAAACTCGACTTTAAATTTCTGTTTGTATGTACACAGAGCTCTTGGTTCGGTTTCGTGGCCATAATGTCTACAAACTTAAAGCATCATATTGGACAGAGAACATTGGATATATGTAGTTTAACTACAATAATGTATGTGCATATGTACGTATGCGTGATTTCAACTTTCGTGACAACCTTTATGAACCCTTGTGAAATTTTCATTCCAGGTAATGATGAGGCCTATGTTCGGTGCATTTGGCAATGCTGGAAGTTCAAACTCGATTGCTTTTGTCAGCAAGGTATACTGATACTCTGATTTCTTCAAAATGATGAAATTAAAAAAGCAGCCAGCACTTTTATATTTGTGTTCACAACTACCACAATATACTATTGAGAACTACTGACGATTTCTTTGCCATAAATATTAGGCTGCCAAGGAAGCTGGAATTGGAGCCGAATATGGTCTTAAGAAGAGGGTCGAAGCTGTGAGCAACGTGAGGAAACTCACTAAACTCGATATGAAGCTCAATAGTGCACTTCCTGTGATTGAAGTGGACCCAGAGGCATACACTGTGACAGCAGACGGTGAAGTCCTTACCTGCAGTCCAGCCACCACGGTTCCTCTATCGCGAAATTATTTCCTCTTCTAGGGAATCCTTAGGCTTCTGACTCTTGCTTCATTTCTCTATTCTACAGGAGCAAAATCCAAATTCTAACGTTAATTTAACCGTTTTGAATAATAGCCGAGGATCTCAGCCATCTAAAACACGCATCATTTTGTATCCAGAATGGTTTATCTGCTTCATTGTTCAAATAACATTTCCAGAATAATAATGATGGCGTTTTTTGCTCCCACGGAACTATATCCATACTGGCTATTTTAGGGGCCGGTAGAATTGTTAGAGAAGCCGGATAATAAGACAAAATAGGGTTGTCCAATAGTTTTTTCTCAAAACCCCTTATCGAACATATTTTTTTAATTCCAAACTATCCCTACTTAATTATAACTAATCAAAATTAGTTATACTAAACTAAGATTAATTGTTAAACTTAATTGATAGGCACACACGAGGACATAAATCACAATCTGGAGCTCAATCCTGCAGATTATGAACACTTTCATCCCGTAAATCATGGATCAACACAAGAAAGCACTCAAGTATGCCTCTATATGTTCTCAGATCTTTAAAATCAAGTAAAAATGTGATTTTTGTGTGTTCCAGAAGTGTTTTTCGTCTGAAATTTTACCCAGAATCCAGCCGAAACCCATTTTCGGTTTGGGTTTGTTCTTAATCCAACCGAAAATTTTCAAATTTGGGGAAATCTTGGCCGTACAGTAATTTTCGTCTAGATATAAGTACAAAATTCAGCCGAATTTTTTTAAAATCCAGACGAAAAGTTTGTTAAATTATGAGATTCTTGCCGAAAATTCTCTATAGCAAAAAGTTTTTGTAAAGGCAAAATTCGTCTGGATTTTGGACTATAACCCAGCCGAAAGTGCTGCCATTAACAGTTTCGGTTGGATATATGTGGACGAAAAAACAAAATCGTACTCAATTTTCGTCTGCATTTTTCACATTTAACATTAATTTCGGCTACAATCATTGTGACACAATCTAAGAAACTAGTTTTCGTCTGCAAATTACGCATGCAAACTGTAAACATCCAGACGAAAATCTGGAAAGCAAACTAATTTCGGTTGGATTTTAGGGTTTAATCCAACCGAAAATCAATAGGGTAATTTAGACTTTTCAATGTTTTTAGACACCGCTTATAACACCCCCTAGGATATCAATATTGTTTTCCGGCTTCTCTAACAATTCTGCCAGCCCCTAAAACAGCCGGTATATCCATATCCATATGTTTCTGTTTCTGTCTGTCTTGTTCTTTCCTTTGCTTCGAGTCTGTCACTTGCGTTTTCTCCCAGAGAATAGCTTGGCTGGCATCTTGTAGCATCTTCATCATAAGTGAAAGATCAGAGGGCGTCCAGAAGGGCGACTCCACCCATACCTCATACTGGGGTTAGCTTATCTACACGTATCTCGTTACCGTGCTGTGTATCATAGGCCTTCAGTAAAACCAGTCCAATAGTTCAAAACTCGTGCCACTGCCATAGTAGTGGTAGTGGAGAAATTTGTGTTTTGTCCGGCTAGTGTTTTTCATTAGTAATGGGGTGTTTCTTCGCTCTAAAACAAAGTGCAAAATATTAGGGCATTGCTTGAACATTTTTCATTTAGCATCACACCACAACTAACTTTTTCTAAAAGCTGATTCTGGGGCTTCAAAAAAATTGAAGCCCTCGACTTTTACTTCAAATGTCCAGCCGTTATTATAGGGGGCTGTTAAAAAATCGTGAAATGACTAAGTTATCCTTATACTAATTTTTACCCAAATTTACCTCCACCCTAATTACAAACATAAATACTTATATCCCACACAAAAAAAATCAAAACCTAAAAATCAAAACATCAAAATTTCTCCCCTCTCTTCTCCTCTCTTACCTCTCTTTTCTTCACCATTTCCTCTCCACATTTCTCATTTTCGAGTTTTTGATCATGGATGGAACCAACACTGATGCAACAATGGAGCAGCAAAGGTAAGCATCCAAACCCACTCTTTTGTTATTGATTTTGGTGCTAAAACTAGGTAAGATTCACTCCATGAAAATCAAAAAACGAGTTCCAGAACTACTTACGTCTGGCTATTAGAGCCGTAAGTCCGTCTTACGTCTCGCATCTGAAGAACAGCTAGCCGTAAGTAGTTTGTTAGGTAAGCCATTAAAGCTTCAGATCCAAGCCGTAAGTTCAGTTTACTAGCCGTAAGTTAGTTACGTCTCATTTCGATACTTAAGTTACCAGCCGTAAGTCCGACGTATATAAAAAAAATTGTGTCGCTAGGTTACTAGCCGTAAGTACAAACTTAGCAGCCGTAAGTGTAGTTACGGCTGCATATCTATTTGGCTTAGTAGCCGTAAGTTACACTGACAACCAATTTTCTCACATTTCTCTGCCATATTTTGCGCTTCAGAGAACCAGAATCAAGTGTCGTGGTTGCACCAACTGAAATAATGCAAGTAGAGATTCCTGAATCCAGTGTTGTGATTGAACCAAATGAAACTAGCCAAGTTATTGAGGAACTTCCACAAGAAGGTGCAGAAAGGGAGTATCTTCCTGCCATAAGATCACCAATTCGTAATATTCTACCACTATTGGGTGATGACCCTGATCCTGGCCCCAGCTATATCCCTTGCACCTGTGACTTTGATGCACGACCAGTTCGTAATCTTCGACGCAAGAGAGTTGGTGAGGTGGACGACGTTCCTTGTCGCAATAGAATTTGTGTTGCAGTAGAACGTCTTCGTCCACTTGTCGAGGCCAATGGTGGACCGAGCTTTGAACTAATCCGCAGCCGAACGTGGTTTGGAACTGGAAATGTTAGTTGATTTTGATTATGTGTTGAGTACGGTTCTTCTTTTATGTTATGTGTAAACCTAAACATCTATGGGTGAACCAATTATGTGTTTTAATGGTTGAATATTAGTAGTTGTATCATCTATATTTTGAAATTAGTAGTTATATTGTATTTACTATTTACACCCGCAGAAACAACACATTCTCTCTTTTTGCACCCCAATTGGCCACATGTGCGGAACACACGCGTGTGCAATAAAACCCTTAATAAAAAGGCAAAGGGGCTTCAAAATGTGATTCCTCTTCTTCTTTTTTTTCTTCTTCTTCTTCTACGCCTCCTTTCTCTCTTTCTCTTCTTCTCTTCTATTTCCTCGTCTCGCTTAATTGGCGATTACGAATACTTTCATCGGCGATTAAATTCTATAAAAGCATGACGAAGAAATCAAAACCAAAGGAGGGGGAAGAACAACCCACTCGACCAAGAGCGGTTTTCTCCGAAAACCCACCGCCACTATTACCACCTCCACTACAACCGCCTCAACAATTTCAATCCAACCCAGAAATGGTTTCCCAGAGGTAAGAATTGAAAACCCATCTCTCCGATTTCAATTTTTGTTGCTTAGATTAATTTTTAAAACTGAAACTAGGGCAAAATCGCGGTTACATTGTTAGTTACGGCTACTTAGGTTTTCACGGTTGTAGCCGTAAGTTCCTTTAGTGAAACCAGAGTTGTATCGAAGGGTTAGTAGCCGTAAGTGGTAATTATCAGCCGTAAGTATAGTTACGTCGCCAAAAGTTTTTGACTTAACAGACGTAGGTACTCCTGTAACTTTTGGATACCGAATGTCAACTAGTTACGGCTACTAATTTCTTATAACTTGCAGCCGTAAGTTACTTACGTCGTCTTTCGATAGGGGCATTAGTAGCCGTAGGTTAGTTACGTTTTGCTTCTTCAACCCTTATGTAGCCGTAAGTAGTAATTTATTTCCTTGGTTCTGTTGTTTCAAACAGTCGTTGTTCACCACATGTTTACCACAGGCGGAAGAAAAAGGGAGCTAATGACCTGACCCCTGTTGCTTCCCCCCCAGCTCGTGGGGGTGTTAATTTGCACGCCGGCAACAGAGGTGCAAGGGTAGGCCTGGTAGGTGAGGGAGGAAGTGGGAGTGGTGAACATATTTTGGAGGATGCTGTAGTTTCTGAGGAACCACCACCAAATCTGTTATTGACACAAGCAAGCTCGCCTCAACATCCAGCACAAGGAAGCTCGTCTCAACATGTAGCACAAGCTAGCTCGCCTCAACATCCATCACAGGCAAGCTCGTCTCAACATGTAGCACAAGCTAGCTCGTCTCAACAGCCACCACAAGCAAACGAAACGAAAGCTGCTAAAAAAGCTGGACCTAGACACCAAAATATTCCAAATGACGGGTTTTTACCAGCAAAGGAAGACGGCAGACGTTGGGGTGAGGCAGAGGATCCAACTGTGTTAATTGGTTACGAGCATTCGTGGGCCGCACAAGTTTGTAAGCAAGCGGTATGAATCAATACTTTTCCCACTTTACTATAATCTTACTTTCAAAATCTAAAATTGAAATGTTTTGTATTTAGGATCATAAAGGTGCAGTTCAGCTTTTGAAGCACCAAAAGGTCGGGGTTTGGTCCATTAATGAAGAATCACCAAAGGTTAAGAAACTGGTTCAGGCTTCAGCATTGTGGCCTGGCATTGAGAATTCTCAAGTTGTCCATGACAGTATTGTGACTGCCGCTTTGAGAGAGAGATACTATCCTGAAACCGACACCTTTCATTTTGGATTCGGCGAGATGACTCTCCTCTTGGACGATATGTGGTCCATTGCCCGCCTCCAAAATGAAGGCAAAGCGGTTCACGAAGGGTACAGTGAAAGGATGGCTTGGCCAAAACCGTATGAACTATGTTCCGCTACTCTTGGGTGGAACAAATCCAAATCTGAGGAGGAATTCCATATTGTATCAGGACAGACTGAGGAAGACCTAAGAAAAACCGCATGCAAACAGGTGGTTCGAAAGGTAAAGCTTGATAGGTTGAGGGGTGAGTTTGGGGGTACAAAAAACATGGAACTTTCTGATGATAGGGCTACTCAGGTGGCCATAGCTTTCTTGTTGCACCAACTTGGTACCATTTTCTTCCCCGACCAGAGTGGAAACCGGGTGAATATTGGCTACCTTCAGTTGTTGAGGACCATTGAGGGCACCCACAACTATTCGTGGGGTTCGGCAACCCTTGCCTTCCTTTTAGACAGTCTTAGAAAGGCCTCGAGGGCGGGTGCTAGCAACATTGCTGGAAATATTGGTATTTTACAGGTAATTTTTGATTTCTTATCTTCATTTTATCGTAATATGTTTTGTTCATCTTCATTTGATTTGTAACCCAACGTTATGTTTTCAATTTCAGTCATGGTTTTATGACCATTTTCCAACACTTAAGATACGCCCAAGATTGAACCGACACTGGAAGCAGGACAAGGTTCCTGAGGTTGATGGGGATGATGAGGATGATGAGGATAATGATCCTAATGACGATCGCCCAACAGGTATGAAGTATCCTTTCGAACAAAACCAAGTAAGGAAGAAGCATCAGAAGATAGAGTGGTTGAGGGAACAATTAGACGCCTTAAATGCATCCCAAGTGGTGTTTGATCCTTACATGCGTATAGACCCGGAGACGGGGGAAGACAAACGTGACCTTTCCCCACTTGCTGACTATAATGGGCCTATCTATCATCCTCATGGGTTTGTGATGACTAATCCTAGGCGATGTCTCCGTCAACTTGGTTTTGTTCAGACTGTTGTTCATCATGAGAACTTCAAATTGCAAAAGGATGGTACTAAAATTGACAATAGCTACATCAAGATGGTCTATTCTCCAACTCCATCAACGGACGTATGGAACAGTCGTCGTCAACCACAATACAAGATCGCTAGAACCGAGTTGAATCCTGCATTGGGCACAATAGATGCCACCCCAGATTATTTGCCATGGTTCCACAAGTGGGGTCATCCTTATGTGATCAACCACGATCCGGAAGCAATCCGATGGATCGAACAAGAGAAAGCCAAACTCAAGAAGGCCGTTTAAGGGAAGGGGAAGAAATCGTTGGAGTTGTTGGGTAAAATGGCCAAAATTGGGGTAAGCATACTATAAATTCATCATAGTTATTTCATCGTAGCTTTCCTTGGTCTTAAACTAATCCTACTTATGTTATTTGCAGCAACAACGAGTGCAAATGTTGGTAAAGAGCATGTGTGCCCACATCTCTAGTGGCAAAACAATGAGTGTAAGTAAACAGGTAGTTCTTAAAAACTAAATCGAAGGAATCCATGACCTTACACCCCAAGGAGATGCGCTTTTTGAAGTCTTCGAGAGAGGTAACAAGAGGTCGCGTGAATCCTCATCTTCTCGCCAGCCTCCTCAAGTACCGAATGAAGAAAATGAAGAAGAATATATTGATGAAGAGGTTATTGAACAACGTCGAACTCGAGGTGGTGGTCCTCACATTGGTGAACCAAGAGGTAGTCGTGCTCCTGGTGACCCTCGCACTCGTGGCGGTAGAGCTGGAGCAAAAGGCAGTGCTGCAAAAGGCAAAAAACATGCTTATTAGTGAAAAACTTATGCCATTATTAGTGAAAAACTTATGTTAGGAATCTGGAATTTGTTTTAGCTTGTTTGGATATTAGGTATGCTTTAGTTTATGGATATTTGTTCTTTAGTTTATGGATGAACGTTTGGTTTTGTTATGTTATGACTGGGTGTTTAGTTATGTTATGACTTGGGTTTGATAGGTGTTTTAATGCTTACTTGCACAAGTATTTTGAGTTTGCATAGAACTTACGGTTGCAAATATATTTACCTCACCAGCCGTAAGTAAGTTACGGAAAATGGTTGATGCCAGTTAGTGGCCGTAAGTCTGGGGGAGGAAGTTCAGGGAGAAAGTTTGAGTTACAGGAGTACTTACGGCTACTAATCCCAATACTGGTACCAGCCGTATGTCTGACAAAGTTCAGTGAACCTGGTGTCACGACGTTGCCAGCCGTAACTAGTCCTATCCAAGCCGTAACTGACATACGTCTGGTTAGGTTTTATCGCTTTCAGCCGTAAGTTGAAATTCAAATTTCAAAATATTTTATACTAATGTATTAAAGTTATTGTAAAGAGCCGTTGAGAGGCTCAACGGCTCTTTTTTGAAAAGCTTAGAGCCGTTGGACATTTTTTCCTATAAAACCCAACCATTTTTTCAGAAAATTCTCACATTCCAAAAACAAACTCTTTTCTTTTGTTACTCAATAACCTATATCTCTTTACTCTAACTTTTGTAACCTGAAAATGGCTCACCGAACTGTTGCTGGTTGAAAGTTTACACAGAAGGAAGATGCTTGTCTTTGCGCAAACTATATCATTCACTATCCGACGAAAGAGCAATTTAAGGCTTTCAAGGGATACTTGGAGTGTGGCTTGCCTCCTGAAACCTGGTGGGACATTACACAGGATTTTTGGACACAAACCAAAAATCCGATGACGCGCAAAAAGGTTGTGGTGATGCTGCGATGGTCTAAAATTCAAAGACGGGTTCGTGAATTCATG
>JAJJMA010168981.1:0-5000 GCA_023529015.1 Papaver nudicaule
CATTAATATCTGTGAAATAGGCTAATCAATGCAATGAACTACCAGGAGCAGTTCATTCAACAAAGGTCATATTCTACATACAATTCGTAAAAGCTATCACCGCAATCGGAATTATATTGTACTACCTGTGAATAGGTTCGTCGACGATTTCGTATCTCAAAACCTAGTTCTAGTTGTAGATATGAATTTAATTTGAAACTTAAACTAATATACATCCAATCTTAATGCAATACATCAATCATGCATTCATACACATAGTAAAATAAGAACGATGATGAAAAGAATAATTTTAACTCCAAAATCGCATGTTTGTGATATTCGACTACATCCCTAACCAATATATAGGTTTTTAGCTAGACATAGCTTTATTGAAAATCAATAGAAATAATAAAGAAAATAATTAAAAGCATAAAAACCCTTGTTCGTGGCGCCTCAAAAATCGTGCCAAAAACCCTTGCCGTGAACAGTAACCCTTGCGTGAAAAACTTCTGCGTCAGAACTCCTGCCTTTTCCCGGCGTCCAGAACCCCTTCCCAAAAACTTTGTACGTCTGAATATATATACACGCCTGAATTAGGTATAGAAACTGATATCGGGCCTGTTTTAGCAATTGGGCCCGTGTTAAGAAACTGGGCCTGTTTTAAGGGGCCCCTTAACGCTGCGCCGAGGTTGGGAATAACCGGGCTGGTGCTTAACAAAGAAGGGCTGCCCCCAGTAATTCTTGTCTTGCGACACTTTTGAACCTTGTATTCTTCTTGTACTCGAGACCATTGACTCCGAGAGTTGCCAAGTGATGAATTGAGTTGTAATTGATTCATTTTTATTATTAAACTTCAAAGTATCTGCAAAATAGAAAACAATGTAAAATAAACAATATATGAGGAATTAGCCGACATAAGTGTATCAATTAGGTACTCTTGAATAGGTGTTTTGAGCACCTATCAAACTCCCCCGCACTTGGTCTTTGCGTTGTCCTCAAGCAAACACATCTCACTTTTTATGTGCAGTTATTTTTTTTTTTTTTTTTTTTTTTTACACACCTCACTCTTTTATGTGTAGTTATAATTTTTATTTTGTTATTTTTATTTATTTTTTTGAAGCAAAATACATCAATCTCCAACTTGATTAGCCCATTAAGAATGACTGCACGAGCCCAGTTGAACCCAACACCATCGAGTGGGCCAAATAATCAAGCCCAGCAATTCTCACTTTAGTAGTTCCAAAAGCCCAGCAGAATCACCTCCCATCCAGTTCATGGTGTAGGTTCTGCACTACAACAAATCAGCTCCATCTCTGAACTGTTCAACGCCAACACCCTGTGCATCTACAACATCGTCTAACTTTCACGTGATTGCTAACAATATACCTCCTCAGCTGAATTCCACTAAGAACATAGCCCCAACTCGTCTACATCATTCTTCTCAGCTTTCAACTAAACTCAAAGTGCAACAGCAACCCATCCATCACCATCTACTAGGTCAGCTCATCACCCAGCAGCACCGTCCTTCTTGTAGCTTCCAACTGCACACCAGCTTCATCTTCAACATCCCAAACCTTGCTGTTAACGTGGTTGTTCAAAACCCAAGCACCACCAGCTGCAATTACACCTCAAGTCTTCCTCATTCAACCTGCAATTCAGACTCCAACTCTCCACAACAGGCATAGCAAGCTCCACCTCTTCTCTTAACAGCAGCAACATTTAGAACACTCTCTTTCTGACAGAAAATGTGCCCAAAGCCATGCCATAGCAACCTGGCCACAGCCCTCTCATAACCGCACCATGACTCTGACAGAACCCTTGTAGAACCACCAGCAGCAACCCATTCAAACCATCACCAGAACCAAGCCAAACTTCACTGCACCACAAACCATCAAGCAACAGCTCATACCATCCAACACAGTCCTCAGATTCCATCTCAAGTGCATTACACCACCGCTTAATCATTTAACCAAACCACCAGTAACCATCAGTTGCCAACCAGACACGGATTCAAGCTTGCAGTCTCGAGCTCAGTTCATCCATTAACCTCCTTCTGCTATCTTCAAAACCAACCCAATCCTGCTCAAAAATCATTCAAACAAGCAGCAGCATCATGGCACACCAACCATCATTGCCTTCTTCTTAGCTCCCGTCATTTCCAGTCAGTTTCTATGCCTGAATTCCAGCTGAAATCCAATCCTCCAGACCCCATGAAACCCACAACAACATCAGCTTCACCAACACAGCAGCCATATTCTGCTTCGAGACACAAAAACAGCACAACTTCCCAGCTGCCAACTCTCTTCTTCACTTAAACTGCAGCTTCCAATCTTCCACATTTCCGCAGTCATCACTTCTGATTCACGCATTTAATTCAGGTCCACATTGGCCATCAGTAGCAACCATGGCATACCACCAGCATACAATGACCTTCCTCATCTCTATTGCTGCTATCTCCATGAGTGTATCAACTCTAACACTTCAAAAACAATCTTCATTGTTGCTGCCATCTTGTCGCTCACAAACACCTCAAACATTTCCTGTTGTTGTCAAATTCAAATCCAAGTCCAACCCAATTTCGAACACAGCTCAAAACCCCACCAGAACCTGGCTAGAACCAATGGCATGGCTCAGTTTAGTGAACTGCACCAGCTACGTCATTCAGACATTATAACAAACAGATTTTCTGCATTGTCCTGGTGATAATGAACTGACATTGTTGATGTTTTCTTAAGCAATTGAATCTCCTTCTCTGCAATTTCTAGTGCTATACATAATGGCGCAGTCAATGTTGTGGTGAAGGATAAGAAGACTGAAGCAGTGAAGGATAAGACATAAGGCTTGCTTTTGGTGTGCCACATGTTTCTCACATGTGCCTGGTTACATTGTATTCGTGTGATTCACACGTGTGTGTTTTGTGTGTCTCACACGCTTGCGTCTCCACCGTTTTATCGGTTTGCCGTTGTATTTAATGTCTTATCCACTGTCAGTAAACGCTGAGCTTGTTTTCTAATTTCATTTTCTCTTCTCTGTAATAGAGTTTGATTTCTATACCAGCACCATGTTATCATGGTATCAGACTGGTTAGAGTTAGGGTTAACTCTTCCCGATCCATTTTCTTTGCATTTTTGATATCAATTTCACCTTCCGCTTACTCTGTGAGTTTTCTCATCGTGTGTTGGTAGTTACAGAGAAGTTTATCTGTTAATTTCACTGATCTCTGATCTATATTTTGATCTGTTTTTGCTTAGATTTGTTTTCTCATCGAGTTTTCTCGCTTGGTTCAACTTTAATTTCAGTATTACTCAGTTTCTCAAATTCTCTTTTGCTCTTTTCTTTCGATTTGAGCTATTCTTCATGTTCTGCAATTTCTTCTTTATCTGATTTATGATTGCAGAATTTCCTTCATCTTCTCGTAATTCTACGATGGATAATCCTACCTCCCGTACCATTTCTTCGGTTTCCCTCAACCAATTGCAGAGTTTCATCACTGTAAAACTCAATGAAGGAAATTATATCACATGGAGAAATCTAATGGATCCAGTTATTCAGCGATATCGATTGGAGAAATACCTTAATGGAACTTATCCCTGTCCTCCAAGATATACAACTCCTCGCAATGAATCAAATGATGTAGAGAATCCTCTCTATACTGATTGGATTGATGTTGATGCTACCATTCGGATGTGGATCAATACTACAGTTGAACCTAAGGTCATCGTCTATTTTTCAAGATCTACAACAGCTTATCAACTCTGGAAGAGTATTGAAGAACGTTTTGCTAGATCCTCAGCCTCTCACTCCATTCAATTACGCACTAGACTGCTTAACATCACTCAAGGAGATCGTACAGTACCACAACTTATCAATGAGATTCGCCTTATTTCAGATCAGCTAGCTGCTGCAGGTGATGTTGTTTCTGACAGAGATCTAGTAACAATTACACTTAATGCTCTTAAAGATGATTACATCTCATTCATTACATCTATGAGACATCGTTATCCTCCTGTCACTAGTATTGAACTTCACAACAACCTATTGAGTGAAGAGTCAGTTGTTCAAGCTAGGAATAAGAGATCAATTTTTATGACTGAACCTGATTCAAAAGCATTTATGGCTCATCCATCTAGAGGTGGTTCAAGTAATTATAACTCTAATAGAGGCTCATATAGAGGTAGAGGCTATAATGGTGGTGCTAGACATCCTAATCCAGCTATGTTTGGAAGGCAAAGTTATGGCAGAGGAGTATCACAAAGTGAGAAAATGTCAAATTTGTCAAATACCAGGACACATTGCAACTACTTGTAATCAGAGACTCAACATATCTTATCAAGGAATAGCTCCTCCTCCCAACTTGAGTGCTATGCTTGCTGCTGCAGACATCTTTGATGATGAAGAGGAATGGATTGCAGATAGTGGAGCTAATAATCATGTCACACCAACTGCAACAACTGTTGAAGAGGTTACACCTTATGATGGCAGTGAGGTGATTCAAACTGCTAGTGGAGCAGGTATGACTATTACTCATAAAAGAAACTCTAGTAAAATTGCTAATGATCATTCTTTTCACATAAATGACATTCTTATAGTTCCTCAATCTTCTCATAATCTGTTATCCATTCACAAATTTACTACTGATAACAACTGTTCCTTGACTCTTGACACTTATGGTTTTTCTGTGAAGGATTTGAATAGTGGGAAGATTATCTTCCAAGGTCCACATAGGAATGGTCTATATCCCCTCAAATTCAACTCCTTCAACCATGCTCTCTCTGCCACAATAACAGACAATGTAATCCTCCACAGAAGATTTGGTCATCCATCATTCCAAACTCTTCAAAGAATATGCAAGCATCTAAAGCTATCTAGTATGTCAAATAAACCTTTGTTTTGTACTGAGTGTCAATTATGTAGAACTCAGAAACTTCCTTTTAAAGTGTCCTGTACTACAACCAAACAACCTTTAAGAGTTGTTACACATGGATTTATGGGGTCCTTGTCATGTTGCTTCTTTATGTGGT
>JAJJMA010168981.1:15000-19442 GCA_023529015.1 Papaver nudicaule
GAAACCGCCGAAATGGAAGAAAGGGGGGAAAGTGAGGAAGAAACAATTTCCGAAACGCAGGGGACTAAACAAGAACAAGAAGGATCCATCGAAGAAGACCCTTCCCCTTCCCTTTGTTCGGAAGAAAAGGAGGATCCGGACAAAATGGATGAAACGGAAGAGATCTGTTTTTGCAAGAATGGGAGCATAATCTTTCTGCTTCTTAAATACCGTTCCATTCCCCCGCTTAATGGATAACCATTTGCTACCAATGGGGAGTTGCTTCTCATCTCCCGTTGAGATGATTGGATTTCTACCAAAGGAAACCATAAATTTCATACACAATAGAGGTCCTTTTTTCGATAGTGATATGGGGTTTTTTCATTCCTATTCATTGGTACCGATCATTGATACTGCCAAAAAAGGTATCAGTTCATGATCTGAACGAGTCGCACATACACCCTAGTACATGTTCCTCGACGCTGAGGACATCCCCGAAGGGCGGGGGATTTTGTGACATTTCTGATTGGCTGTCTTGTGTTTCTAATAAGTTGTTTAATAGTTGGCATGCTGGATCATATACAGAATGGGCTGGTTTAGATCGATCCTAACCGGATGATTATGAATTCCGCTCGTTTCGTTGAATATTTTACCACTACCACTTTTTACCCCGGTAAGAAAATAAAATATGAAATAACACAGCTCGTTGAATTATGGTTCGAAATGGAATGGAATAGCAGATTTACGTGAAGTCCCCCGTATTTTCGACCGCTACAAGATCAACAATTCCATGAGCTTGGGCTTGTGTTGCTGACATAAAAACGTCCCTTTCCATGTCTTCGGATACAACCCATAATGGATTGCCCGTTCTTTGTACATAAACCCTTGTGAGGGTTTCGCGAAGTTTCAACAGTTCTTCCGCTTCCAGGACAATTTCTCCTGTTTGTGCCTCATAAAAAGAGCTAGCAGGTTGGTGGATCATTACCCTGATGATATAACATAATGAATGCTTCCTCTATCTCAATGATCGAAAGAGACAAGAAAAAAATAATTGAAGAACCGTACAGGCATTTTTTGCGCGTTGCATACGGCTCTATAATGGAATCTACTACCTCAGGATCTATCAGATCCAGATCGGTAAATGATCCATTTACCACCCTTTCTTTCGGGAGAGTTAAAAAATACTATGATGGTTTCGTTGTTTTATATATTTATCTCGTATGTAATTCAACAATCCCAAAGTTTCTTTTTGATCCGATCAAATAGGGAAAGGATAATCTGGTGTATGTTTTTTCATTTTAATACTCTTTCGTAACAGAAATATTGGAAAGAGCCCTCTGATGATGTGTGATGTGAAAACAAAAAAGTTTGTGACGCTGAAATCGAACCCCGATAGATAAAATCAAATCAGAAATTCCTTTTGTCTCATACTACTCTCTCGATACAGAATTTCATGTTATAAAAGAACAATGATGGTTTGCTCATATCAAACTCGAAGTGCCATGTTATTATTACTTTATAATTCATTTTTTATCTGGCGAAGGCATAATCCTCTTTTTTCTCTTAAATAAAAAACTCATTGGCGCCAAGCGTGAGGGAATGCTAGACGTTTGGTAATTTCTCCTCCGACCAAGACGAAAGACCCCATTGAAGCGGCTAATCCCATGCATATTGTATGTACATCTGGTTGCACAAATTGCATAGTATCATACATAGCTATTCCGGGTGTTACCCACCCACCGGGGGAGTTTATAAACAAATAAACATCTTTGGTATCATCCTCTATAGTGAGATATATCATGAGACCCATAAGTTGATTTGCGATCTCGCTATCAACTTGTTGGCCTAAAAAAAGTATTCTTTCTCGATGAAGTCGGTTGATTAGGACAAAATTGTATCCCTTAGGGACCGTACACGCACCTTTAGATGCATACGGTTCAAAAAAAAGAATCAATGTGTCGATTCCAGCCCCCCTTTCTTTTCCTTTTTTTCATAGGAGGATTTTTCTAACTCCTAATGAAGGGAATTTTTCTTTTATTTTTCAAGAAAGCAGAGTTTTTACTCACTTATCCCTAAAAATGAATTCACTAAATTTACCCTAATTGATATATTGTTTCATCGAAATTCAATTCAAATTACGATGAAATTTTCTTGTTCCAGAATGGGCCTATTCAATTCGTTTAGGTTTATGCTCTACTCCGGGGAAAGATTTACCCGACCTCTATTTGCACATATAGGACAAATGATCCCAATACCGCTTCTTTATGTTTGCTACTACTTATTTTTTATTCATTTTATGTCTTCCGCTTCCGCCAATCACTGGAATAGTATGATGACTCCATCGATTGATTGGCGGTTTGAGGTCGCTGGTATAATAGAGGAATTCTTTATGATACAAAAGGTAATCATACATATTTTACCAATTGGGTTTTTTTGAACGGAGCCTGGATACTTCATTTTATTGGTCCAACCAAGCCAACCATAAATTATTCTAATTGAAAAATGCATATTGATCCCCCACATAAATTGCTCTAATTGCACTTCACGCTTCAAATTATTGATGGTTCAATCAATCTTTCTTGGGTGAAACAGAGGATATCTCGATCGGGGTAGAAAACGGGGAAATCCCATACGACCCAATATGTCTGACAAGTCGCACTATACGTCAACCCAAACCGAATCTTCCTCTCCAGGAATCCGAAAAGGTACTTTTGGAACACCAATAGGCATTAAATGAAAGAAAAAGGGTTTTAAGTACTAAAATTTCACTTTAATGTGGAAACGTAACAATGGTTTTTTCTTTTTTTCATAATATTTATATTTTCGGGTTTTATCCATAGATTGTAAAGTTAATCGAAGAAGACGGAATGCATAAAAAAATTATTATTAATGAGCTGGGATGTTCAAATGATGAACAAGTATCCATAATTCACTCATATAAAAGGGGACCCATCCCCCCATTGCGTATTGGTACTTATCGGGTATATAATAGATTTGCTTCTCTTTGTTCCTACGAACAGAATTGTTCTGTTATTACCAACGAAATGCAATATAAATGCACCCTTGCTCCGAGATAATCCATTGAAAAGGAGAAGTCCATAGCATAAGCAGAGTCTTTTCCAATGCGATAAAGTAACATAGTATCTATTTTTCTTTGATAAAGGGGTATTTCCATGGGTTTGCCTTGGTATCGTGTTCATACCGTTGTATTGAATGATCCCGGTCGGTTACTTTCTGTCCATATAATGCATACAACTCTAGTTTCTGGTTGGGCCAGTTCAATGGCTCTATATGAATTAGCCGTTTTTGATCCCTCTGACCCAGTTCTTGATCCAATGTGGAGACAAGGTATGTTCGTTATACCTTTCATGACTCGTTTAGGAATAACGGATTCCTGGGGTGGTTGGAGTATCACAGGAGGGACTGTAACGAATCCGGGTATTTGGAGTTACGAAGGTGTGGCTGGGGCACATATTTTGTTTTCTGGTTTGTGCTTCTTGGCAGCTATCTGGCATTGGGTATATTGGGATCTAGAAATTTTATGTGATGAACGTACAGGAAAACCTTCTTTGGATTTACCCAAGATCTTTGGAATTCATTTATTTCTCTCAGGGGTCGCTTGCTTTGGGTTTGGCGCATTTCATGTAACAGGTTTGTATGGTCCTGGAATATGGGTGTCCGATCCTTATGGACTGACTGGAAAAGTACAATCTGTATATTTCCAGTTGTATATAGAACCCAAGATATATAAATTTTTACGTGGCAGATTATATCTCAAAAAATCCTATGATTCAGTCTATTATAAATTCAATACATATTCGTAATATTATGGAATCATTTCATTCGCGAGGAGCTGGATGAGAAGAAACTCTCATGTCCGGTTCTGCAGTAGAGATGGAATTGAGAATAAGAAACAACCATCAACTATAACCCCAAAAGAACCAAATTCCGTAAACAACATAGAGGAAGAATGAAGGGAATATCTTACCGAGGCAATCGTATTAGTTTCGGCAGATATGCTCTTCAGGCACTTGAACCCGCCTGGATCACATCTAGACAAATAAAAGCAGGGCGACGAGCAATGACACGATATGCGCGTCGTGGTGGAAAAATATGGGTACGTATATTTCCAGACAAACCTGTTACATTAAGACCTACGGAAACGCGTATGGGTTCGGGGAAGGGATCTCCCGAATATTGGGTATCCGTCGTTAAACCGGGTCGAATCCTTTATGAAATGGGTGGAGTATCAGAAATAGTAGCCAGAGAAGCTATTTTAATTGCTGCGTCCAAAATGCCTATACGAACTCAATTCCTTATTGCAGAATAGGGATGTGTGCAACCAAAGGAAAGGAGTCTTTGTGATGAAAAAACAAACAACCGCAGGCCTTTTTTTCTAGACAAAAAATATATTTATTTTTTTTGCCCTTTCTTCGCATTGAAAGAAACGATAAAAAATAATG
>JAJJMA010168990.1:0-10103 GCA_023529015.1 Papaver nudicaule
TGCGATTATCTTCCGACAGTTCTGATGCAACTTGGAATGATAGACAACTCCCATCCAAGTCATATAAGTCTCTACCACTCCCTTCTAAGCCTTCTTCCTCCTTTACAGCTTCACCGTGACGGCCACCTTTTCCCTTCTGTTTGTTCTTGTTTTTGGGCTGATCTGCAACTTTTATGTAATGGACCCTACAATTCACTATCACCGCTAGTAAGGCCCAAGCAGTTAAAATGTCAACGACTGCCTAGAACGTTATTTTGGAGGACCGTGCTCTAATATGCCTAACGATATTTTCAGTTTTTCAGTTTTGATTGAAATTAAAATGAAATTATCCTTTTACCATCTGTTAAGATATTACTACAATTTAACATGTTATTGAGCAGTACATAATATCAGTAAAGAAGAAGCATATTTAACTCAACCGACTGACCACCAGAAATCCCTAAAAACACAATCCAAATATATTTGGAACAATAACTTAACCCTTTCTGGTTCTACGCACTCAATGATGTCGCGCTAACTAGTGCAGGAAGGTTATTTCACATGGAAAATCCTATAATCAAAACGTATTTTAGTTTTCTCCACCATCTCATTAATTTTCTTTCCGACACTATGCAATTGATATTCTAACTTCATTGGAAATACAACTTAAGAGACCTTTTTTC
Source organism: Papaver nudicaule (assembly GCA_023529015.1). Lineage (NCBI taxonomy): Eukaryota > Viridiplantae > Streptophyta > Magnoliopsida > Ranunculales > Papaveraceae > Papaver > Papaver nudicaule. Next base: position 663 of record JAJJMA010168990.1, read on the forward strand.
AATATGTGCAAAAACAAGTCCCATCCCTTCTAATCTCTTTATAGGCATATAACGATATTGAAAAATGAAAATTATCTTGATACACTTAAATCATGCATGTGAATTAAACGTGCACGTTTCTTGCTTTCCTTCGTGAACTTTGTATTCGATTAGTTCATTGTGTCATAACTAACAACCTCTTTTAACTTAGGCTGCGTTTGGCACGCCTTAAAAGAGTGGAATTGGAGGAGGGAAAGGAATTGGGGCGGTAATTGGAGGAGGGAATTGGATTTCCCGGTGTTTGGCACAGCTTTTTTGGGATGGAATTGAATTTCACGTCAATTCCTACTCCCTTCTACATAGGAAATGAGAGTCGCACCCCCCCCCCCCCCTGGAATTTTCTTTTCCACCCTATCTATTCCATCCATATAAATAGCCCAATTCCATCCTTTTCTCCTCCATTCCTTTTTTTTCTCTTCTCTTTCTTTTTCTTCTGCAGAGCTCCGACGAACTCTCAAGAAATCTCAAACACAAAATCACAAAATCTGACCTAAACCCAATTTAGTAATCTCAATTTTCTATAGGGTTTCATGATTTTTCTTTTAGGGCTTTTTGCAACTACCTAGTGAGAAGTAAAGTTAGGGTTTTCTTAAAGCAGATGAAGGAAACTGAGAAGAAGAGCAAAATCGATCGATCTGGGTAAGAAATATCAAACCCATGTTTTGATTTCATTGATTTTGAAGTTTATTTGGGGTTTCATTGATACTGTGTTTGCATGTGATATCGATTTTAAGTTTTGGGGTTTTCTTTGTTTATATAACCCAACAACAAATAGAATGTGGGTGTAGATGTATGACAGACAATATGGGTTTTTAGGAGATCCCAGAAATCCTGTTAGTCACCAGAGTAGCAAAGCAAAAAAAAACAGATCTGAGATTTCAGAGATGGTGATTCTGTTTTCTGCAGAAATTGCTCCCCAGATTGGTCTAAAATTTCGTTTAGTAAGCTCTAGTAGTGGTTCAGTACAGTTTGGATGAAATAGCTGTTTAAATTAAAGTTCAGCAAGCTTAATTCAAGCTGGTGCTAATCCAGATGTTACAGATATCGTAATGTTATTTAACCTTACATATTTCATTTATGATTTATCTCAAATTTCTTTATATTTGTGTAGTTGTCGATCCATCTTACTCACTAAGCTCAATACGTTTGCATGACATGCTTTGCTGCATATATTACCCATGTAACATGCACAGTTACTTGAGGAAAATCTCCCCACCATCTAGGTGATCCATGACAAGGATCAAATTGTTTCCTAATGCAGAGTTGGAAAGTGTTAAGGTGGTCATCTACCATGTGATCTATATTGGTAGTGTGTTGGTATTTTGTTGTTGATTTTGTTGGTATTTTGTTGGTATATTGCTGTCCCTGCGTTTGTGTGTCTTCTCTTGTTGGTTTGTGTGGTTGTTGCTGTGAGCTGCTAGAGGATGCTGAGTAGAAGGGTAGGTGCAGTTTCTGTCAGACCAGAGAGGTTCAGGCAAGGTTTCTGTGGGTCTGAATGGTGAGCTGAGCTGCTGCTGTTGTGTTGCATTTCACAAAGGTGCAGGTGCAGCACTACTGACTGGAAGTTTCACAAAGGTACTAATCTTTCCGTCTTTATTTGTTGTCTTTGTTTGAATTTTCCTGTCTCATTTCTTCTCTTCTGTGAGTTTGCTGTTGTTGTTGTTGTGTGCTAAGAATTTCTGATAGTCATCATGGACTATGTGTATGTGATTGGATGGATACTTTCTTGCTGTCTTAGCTCAAATGGGAGAGCACATGGTTTTCAACCATGTAGTTGTGGATTCGACTCCCACAGATGGTTTTGTAGCTGAGTTCAAAGCATGTTTATGTTGTTGTTGTTGCTTGTGCTGCGAGTTTGTGAATTGGAATTGTGCAGAGTTCCATCCCATGCCAAACACCTAGAATTGGAATTCCATTCTAGTTTTCCATCCATTTTAACTGTCATGCCAAACACAGACGTGGGAATTGGAATTCCAGGGAATTGGAATTCCATCGGTGTGCCAAACGCAGCCTTACAGAAATGATAGAATGACACTAACCAAAATACCTCTCCCAACTATTGCTTTTGCTAATCGAAGGCTATTGACAATAACGGCAACGTTTTTATTTTCTTAGCAACGATTTTATAAGCGTCCAATTTTCTTGCAAGACACTGTCACTGGGTCCCGTAAGAGAAATGGCGTCAACATTTATTTCAGTAACATATTTAAACGTTGCAAAGAGAAATGATTTCATCATGGGTAAATGACGTCACTCAAGGTAGCAGCACGTATAAACGTTGCTAATATTAATTCCGGTTAAAGAAGAAAAAAAACAGATCTATGTTGGCTATTCCTACATATTTCTTGTTTCTGCACTTGCATTTATATTAGAATTCCTTCATTCATAGCAATATATTTAAAGATGTTTACAGATATATAATATTAAAATTCAAGACAACTATGAGACGCAACCTGTGGTATTAACTATGAAAAATCTTTTGAAATAATGTATTTTTCATCCTCACTTTACTGGTTCGAAGTCCAGCTTTTTTTCAAATGCATTTTGTACAATGTATGTATATTGTGATGATTAACAATTTATGCCTTGTAAAACCAATAAAGAAAATTCATGAGAGCATCGTTTGAGTTTGGTTCCATTAATAAGAGCATAACATTGTTTGAGTTTAGATTCCGCTCTAATTTTTTTGTTATTGTTTGGGCCGAATACACATTCGGCCCAAATGTGAAGGCACATTATAAACCTAATGTTCAACTGTAGATCTCTTTTTTTCTGTTCAAGTTCAGCCAAAACATTCGGCTCATACGATGGCTTGACGGGGAGCCGAATTTGGATTCGGCTTGAAACCATTATGAGCCGAATGCACATTCGGCTGTGAAGTTTTGGAGCCGAATGTCACCCTCTCATATATATACACAAGTTGGCAGAATAATTCGGCCCAAAAAATAAAAAGCCGAATACACATTCGGCCCTTAAAAAAAAGATTTAGGGGTCGAATTATTCTTCGTACAACACTCCAATCAACACCATACATCATACAAACACAACAATCAACAACTGTGATGAAATAAGTTTACAAAATTACCTTCGAATCCCAAGTTTTTTTTTCTCCTCTTTTTCTTCTCTCTCAACCCAAAAATCTGATTTTTTTTCTCTCTAAAATTAATCTAAACACTAATCAATCAGTTACTCGGTACAATTTCACAACCAAAACAATAACTAGTTAAGTTGTTTTCCATCAGAGATACTTTGGCAACATTAGACAGTATAATCTTTCCATTAGCTAATTATGAAGCAGTGATAATGAGAGTTCGATCAGCTGCACCAACACTAGGATAATCAAGAAGAAAATCTCCTCCTAACTAGTCGTCTTTTGTATGCATGTGCACAAACTTTTCCTTGCCAGTAAATCTTAGTTACACACATATGTCAATAGTTGTCTCTTTGTTGATACTTTAATGATCAATCTAGATTAAGAGACGTATACAAAGTACAACAATTTATATGAGAAATGCAATTTTGGAGATTCAATACAGATTTATTTATTTATTTATTGCTAGGTAAAGGGAATTCATTAAAACTTTTAAACGGGTTACATAGTTTGCAGGAAGCTAGGTGTGATGGCATTCCAAACACCAGTTGTAGCATTCCTTCGACAGTGTTTTGCCGCTTTATCAGCTAAGGCAAGGACTGGAAAATTTCTACTAATGTTTTTAAACTCCAAATACTCAAACTTATTACTAATGAAAAGACAATCATCTAACACAGAGTTGCTAGTCCAACTAGTTTGGATAACTTTATTCCTGAGATATGAGACAATGTTTGTAGAGTCACTATAGATGCAGATCTCCTTTAGCTCTAGTTCCTCTGCCCAATGTGCTCCTGCCAGCACTGCCAGGCTTTCTGACTCCTCTGCATCCCTAGCTGAACTGATCACTGTTTTGTAGCCTCTGTATTCCCCTGCACCATCACAATAAATCAGACCAATTCCCACTGTGTTAGAGCCTTGTAAGAAAGATGCATCCCAAAAAATCTTGTTTACATTATTTACTTCCAACTCATTATTAGGGGCTATGTTATTAGATGTTCTGGTGTGAGGCTCATTTCCAACAGAACTTGATAATGAAACCTCAACATCATGTGCCAATTTTATTGCATAATTAGCTGTGTTGTGTTTATTCAAAGTTTTGCCCTGCCAGACTTTGAAACACCTATCTCTCCAGATTGTCCAAGCAGCAGTGAATATAGAGCAAACTGCTTTTATATCATGACTAATTTCCAGCCACTTGAGAATCCAATCTTGCATAGTTATGTTAGTACTGGAATCTGCAAGAACTAAATGACCATTGGGGATCAGTGACCAAACATATTTTGAAAATTCACATTGTAGAATGATATGCTCAGTAGACTCTGGGATACTATGAGAACACATCAAGCATTCATATGCAGTGTTTGAATGGTACCTACTTAGCCTAGTTTTAGTAGGTATAATGTTTTCCCAACATTTCCACAGGAACAGTTGAACCTTAGGAAGCACAGGTAGAGACCATATTAACTTATATCATAACTCAGAGTTGTCACCATTAAGGTTTCCACCCTTTAGCACTTTGTAGGCAGATTTGACAGTAAAGCATCCTTTTCTGTCAAAAGGCCATACTAATTTGTCCTCCCCAGAGATGGGAATTCTCATTCCCATGATTTTTTGAACTACATCTTGCTTAAAGAAGGCTTCTAGTAATTCCAGGTTCCACATCTTGGTTTCTGTGTCTATGAAATCAGAGACACATCATAGGGTTAGGATAAGAAATGCAACGCAAAGAAGGAGCATCAGTTATCCAATTATCAGTAAATGCATTCGCCATGTTACCATTTCTAATGTCCCAAAGAGAATGTTTATGAATAAATTATATGCCTGCATATATGGATTTCCAAACCCAGCTGGAGTCCTTTGGTTTGGAACATGTAGAGGATGGCAGTGTTTGAAATACTTACACTTTAGGATTTGCACCCATAATGCTGAGGGGTTGTACATAAGAGACCATGCTGTCTTAGCTAGTAGGGCTATGTTAAAATGCCTTAGGTTTCTAAATCCTAATCCCCTTTTAGCTAGCAGGGCTATGTTAAAATGCCTTAGCTCTACAGATTGTTTCCCATGATTTCAAGTAGGCTCCTCCAAGATTGTTTTTTCCCCACCAGAAGTCTCTAGATGCATTCTCCATTTTTTGAACAATTTCCTCAGGCAGAAGAAAAGTGTTCATATGATAAAGAAGACTTGATTCAGGGAGTGTTGTACTAACACAGATCTACCAGCTTAAGTGAGCTGAGAACCTTTCCATTTTGCTACCTTTGTGTCAAAATGCTCAGCTAAGTGATTAAATGCATTTATTTTAGACTTGCCTATGAATAAGGGAATACCCATATATCTTTCATTCAACTCTACTTTCCTAACCTTCAAGGATCTTATGAGGCTAACACATATATCAGTGTGCACATATTTACTAAAAAATAGACCAGATTTCTCAAAATTTATGTCCTGACTCGAGTAGGCACTGAAATCCTTAATGACATCCATTAAGTTGCTAGCTTCAGTATGTGTAGCTTTGGTGAATATTAGGCAATCATCTGCAAATAGCAGATGAGATATACTAGGGGCTTCTGGAGTTACTCGGATTCCACTAATTAACCCCCTGTTTTCAGCTTGTAACAGATACCTAGAGAAGCATTCCATACAGATAATAAATAGGTAAGGTGATATTGGATCACCTTGCCTTAAGCCCCTAGATGGTTTGTAAGATTTGCATGGAGAGCCATTTAGCATAACAGAGATATTGGTAGTACTAACACATTCATAAATGAGGTTACACCAGTCCCCAGAGAACCCAAATTGCTTCAGCACATCAATCAAAAAAGACCACTCAATTCTATCAAACGCATTTGACATATCAAGTTTGAGACCCATGACACCACTTCTAAACTTTTTCCTTTTCATAGAATGAACAATTTCATGTGCAATCACCACATTTTCCTGAATGTACCTTTCAGGGACATAAGCAGCTTGAAAAGGTGAGATCATTTTGGACAAGAGTGGTTTCATTCTATTGACTATTATTTTGGAAATTATTTTGTAACTAGTGTTACACAGCGATATAGGCCTAAAGTCAGATGGTGTAGATGGGTTGTTGCATTTTGGAATGAGGGTTAAGAAAGTGTGGTTAATTTCTTTTAAAATGTGCTTTGTTTCAAAAAAGTGTTTTACTGAATTCCAAACATCATTATTCAGTAAATCCATGTTTTGCTTGTAGAACCCTGGTGGGAATCCATCAGGGCCAGGGGAAGACCAAGAGTTCATTTGCAGAATTGTGCTCTTGACTTCTTGAAATGTGATGGGACTCAACAGTGTTTCATTGTCCTGTACAGTGATGCCAGGTTCAATGCAAGCCAGAACTTGTCTATTTCTGAATGGATTGGTGGTGGAGCCAATATCAGAGAAATGAGACACCAGTAGGTCTTCAAGTTTATTTCTATCATCAGACCACTCTCCATTACTAGTCCTTAAGGCAGTAATGTGATTAAAATGCTTCTTCCTTTTAATTGTTGTATGATAGTAATTAGTATTTCTATCAGAACACTGAAGGAATTCTGTTCTAGCTTTTTGAGCATAAAATTCTTCCTGTACTTTCTGCCAATGCTCTAAGTCAGTTTCTGCATGTTTAATTGCATCATTAACTTGACTTCTCATTGGTTGGCAGTTTAGTGAATGCATATGTTTGGTTATTTCTTGGACCTTATTATCAATGTTACCAAAGTGGTCTCTGTTCCAGTCCTTTAGAAAGACTTTCACATATCTAAGCCTATTTGTTAGCTGAAATGGAGGTGATCCTCTAACTTCCACATCATAAGCATTTTTAATGACTTCATGTGAAGTTGGATCTCTGAACCAACATTTAAAGTATCTATAAGGTCTTTTCCCTTGGTGGTTGTTTATGGAAGTCACCAATATGATAGGAATATGGTCTGAGCCTATAGTATCAATATGAAAAACTCTAGATTTGTCATAATGATGCAGCCAAAGACCATTTCCCATTCCTCTATCAAGTCTGGCTTTGATGAGATCATCACCAGCTTGTATGTTTGACCATGTGAAGTCAGAACCAATATATCCTAGATCCATTAGTTCTGTAGCTTCTAGTATTTGCTTTAGCCTAGGTATCTCTTTAATGGTTGGTCTGGTGAAAGTGGATCTTTCATGAGCAGCTAAAGTGATGTTTAGATCACCCATTAGTACCCATGGGATATTAGCATTGTCACTAATTTCCTTGATGTATTCCCATTGCTGCATCTTTTCTTCATAGTATACAGAACCATAAAGAAAAGTGCAAAGGAATTCCGGTTTCGAGGGGTCAGATGAAATTAAAGCATTAATCATTTTATCCGTGTTTTGAACAATTTCTAGGTTGAAACCAGTCTTCCACAAGAGTGCGATACCCCCAGAAAGACCAATGGATGGAGAAATCCACACATTGGGGAATCTGTATCTTTTGAAGTATTATGACATCTTTGTGGAGTCATTCTTGGTTTCACAAAGAAAAATTATATCAGGGTTTTGAGACTTAATGACGTTATTAAGGGTTGTTCTAGTGGCAGGATTACCAAATCCTTGACAGTTCCAAGACAATATCCTCATTCTCACTAGTATAAACAAAATCACCAGATAACTATCAAGCAAACAGACTAGACACTCAGCAAACAAAAATCAATTATTTATTATGGTGTCTAAATTGATGCAATGATGTACTAGTTTAATCAATACCAACAGATAACTATATAGTAAACAGACTACACAATCAATGAACAAAAAACCACTATTAAACTTGATGAGTATACTGATGCAGGGATGCACATAAACCAAAGTATAACAATTGGGACAATTTCTAATAGAGTCAGTAGAGGAGAGAAAAAATCTAGCTTTATGTGAGGTTATCCGCCTAGCACTGTGAATCAGGGACAAAACTATCGACACCCACTCAATCAATTTTAACCTAGTACCTTTAGTTTTTTGAAAACAAAATTTAAAATTAAATTTGAGCAAAAAAATTGAGATTACCAGATTTGTAGCTCCCCCTTTCATCCTCCTAGTCTGTGAAGTACCAGTTGTGATTTTTGGATTTAGCCCTTTACTTGCATCTGCCCCTTTGATGTTGCTTTGGTTGAAGTCTCTCATGTCTACATCATCGTCTAATCCTGGATTTGCATTACTAGCCTCCATAATTGAGAACATAGGGTTAACAAGGTTTAGGGTTTGATTTGGGATGGTGTTGGATGAAATCTCTGAACCTTCACCGCTTATGTTTCTCTTAGATTTCCTATTTCCCGATTCATCTAGATTAGGGTTATTAGGATATAGTAGCTCCTCCTCTGTGCTTTGCACGTGTGCCTCTAAATTGTTGATTTCACTCAGAGAATTACTATTGGCAGCCTGGTGTGCCTGTTCTTCCTCTGTTCCTTGGATATTGGCTTCCAAATTGTTTCTTCCACCCAAAGCATCACTATAGGCATCTGAGAATGCCTGCCCCTCTTCTGTAGTTAACCAGACAACATATTCTGCTTCAGTCATTTTTTCCACCTTTAACGCTTGCTCCAGAATTTTGCATAGTTCATCATTATGATTGATTACAAAGCATTTATTACACATGTTATGTGGTTGCTTCACATAATAGAACACCAACCAGATTTCCTCTCCTGTTTTGGATTTTATTTAGGGCTTACCAAATTTATGAGACCGGCTCGGCAAACCTCGAGCCGATTCAAAATTTGGGTGCAAAAATGTGCCACGTCATCATTAATATAAACCGTCAGATTTATTAAAAGGAAGGGCTGTGATGGTTTGTTTACTTTTCATCCCTTTTGAACATCCCATAGCAAACTATCTCCATGGTTTCAAAATAGGGAAAGTTATTAAGAAATAGTAAATCATCCCATGAAAGCTTGGAAACAGATACTCCCAACACTAAAGACAATAATATCAGAATATACCATCCCATGAAAGCTCAATAATTCTATTCAGCCCACCTAGTCAAACCCACCAGTCAAACCCACCTAGACTTTCTTGACTTTTTGGTTTTCCTGATTGGGCTGACGGATGTTTTAGTATTCTTTTTCATTCCCTCTTTTTTTTTTCGACCTCTCTTTGTCGACCCCAATACCAAAGGAACATCAGCCATTTTGATTAATGTTTGTTGGAATGTTGGGTACTTCTGTATTGAGTGGGAGTTATCCAAGCTATGTTTGTTGGATACTTCTGTTTTGATTGGTACGTAGTTATCCAAGTATCAAAGGAATTAATACTGCACATAAAGCTCTTTATGCACATTCCGAAAGTGCCTCAATCACTCAATCATGGGG
>JAJJMA010168992.1:786-15065 GCA_023529015.1 Papaver nudicaule
TTTTTTTTTTTTTCTTCGGCTGTTATGTTTTTCGCCTTGGTAGTTCTGTTTTTCGCCATTTGAGAGAGTGAGAAATAAGGACTTACCTCCCCCACACTTGAACTCTACATTGTCCTCAATGTAGATTGACTCGTTCAATGGAATTCAAATGTGGTAGATATCCGGTGGGTTGACTCCCACAAAGCAAAATCGAATGGGTTGACTCCCATTAAGCACCATCTTCGTCTCTCTGCGAAAAGAACAAACAAAACATCAAAATTAGATACAAACAATGGGTTGCCTCCCATGTAGCGCTTGTTTTAACGTCATCAGCCTGACGTATTGTCTCTATGATTCCTCCAGAGAGATATCATCAATGAGGTTGATCTCTTCCACAACTTCGGATGTGAATGACTCGTAATATGGTTTCAAACGATGTCCATTCACTTTCAACTCCTTTCCCGTCTTCACACTTTGAATATTCACTGCACCATAAGGAAAAACGTGAAGCACAATAAAAGGACCAATCCAACGAAAACGCAATCTACTAGGAAATAACGAAAGACGAGAGTTAAACAAAAGAACTTTCTGTCCAACACGAAAGTGTTTTCTAGAAATCATCTTATCATGAAAGGTCTTCGTCTTCTCCATGTAAATTCGTGCACTTTCATAAGCTTCATTACGAATCTCTTCCAGTTCACTGAGTTGGAGTTTCCTTTGCTTCCCTGCACCATCCATCTCCATGTTGCAATGTTTAATAGCCCAAAAAGCCTTGTGCTCGATTTCAACAGGGAGATGACATGGTTTCCTGTACACAGTCCTATATGGAGCCATCCCAATCGGTGTCTTGTATGTAGTTCAATAAGCCCATAAAGCATCATTGAGACGTGCACTCCAATCCTTTCTTGTGGTGTTCACCGTTTTCTCAAGGATGGATTTCACTTCTCTATTCGACACTTCGGCTTGCCCGTTCGTTTGTGGATGATAAGGGGTTGCAATCTTGTGAGTCACATTGTACTTCTCAACAATCCTTGGAAAAGGTTGTTTCGAAAGTGTATTCCTCCATCGCTGATTATTGCTCTTGGGGTTTTAAACCTTGCAAAAATATACTCTCTAACAAAATTTGAAACCACTTTAGAATCATTAGTAGGGTGGCTATAGCTTCCATCCATTTCGAAACATAATCCACATCGAGGAGAATATAAAAATTGCCAAAAGAATTGACAAAAGGACCCATAAAATCAATGCCCCAAACATCAAACACTTCAACGAATTGAATATATGTTTGTGGCATTTGATTTCGAGCACCTAGATTGCCCGTTCTTTGACATCTATCACAAGTTGCACAAAACATATAGGCATCTTTGAATAAGGTAGGCCAATGGAATCCACTCTCAAGAACCTTGAGTGCGGTTCTCTTGGACCCAAAACGTCCTCTATAAGCATAGGAATGACAAAAAGATATAATAGACTGATATTCAGAATTAGGTACGCACATTCGTATCGTTTGGTCCTTACAATGTTTCCACAAGTATGGATCATCCCAAATATATTGATTTGTTGTCTTCTTTAGCTTGTCTCTCTCAGCACGAGACAAATTACTGGGAATTTGTTTGGACACCAAATAATTCACAATATCTGCGTACCACGGTTCTGAACTTTCAATTGAGAACAATTGTTCATCTGGGAAGCTTTCACGCAACGGGATAGCTTCTTCGTCTACAGTAAGACGACTCAAGTGATCTGCAACTGTATTCTCAATTCCCTTCTTGTCTTTTATATCGATATCAAACTCCTGTAGGAGCAATATCCACCGAATCAACCTTGGTTTAGCTTCCTTCTTTGTGAGTAGGTACCTAAGAGCTGCGTGATCAGAAAACACAACAACTTTAGTAGCAATTAAATAAGAGCGAAATTTTTCCAAAGCAAATATAATGGCTAAAAACTCTTTTTCGGTGGTGGTATAATTGATTTGGGCATCATTGAGAGTTCTGGAGGCGTAATAAATAGCATGATGTACTCCCCCAATACGTTGTCCCAATACTGCACCAACCGCATAGTCACTGGCATCACACATTAGCTCAAATGGCTTGCTCCAATCCGGTGGTCGAAGAACAGGGGCTGTAAGCAAAATTTCTTTCAAACGATTGAACGCCTCCAAGCACTTCTCATCGAAGTTAATTGCCACATCCTTTTGCAATAATTTGCACAATGGTGATGAAATCTTGGAAAAGTCCTTGATAAACCTGCGATAAAATCCTGCGTGACCAAGAAAAGAACGAACCTCCCTCACAGTAGTGGGAGGGGTCAAAGCACGAATAAGATCAATTTTAGATTTATCAACTTATAGTCCCTTAGAAGATATAATATGGCCTAAAACAATGCCACGAGTTACCATAAAATGACACTTCTCCCAATTTAGCACAAGATTAGTCTCAACGCATCTCTCAAGAATTTTTGTAAGATTATCTAAGCAATGGTCAAAGGAATCACCATACACACTGAAATCATCCATAAATACTTCTATCATGCGTTCTACATAATCGGGAAAAATAATAACCATACACCTTTGGAAGGTCGCAGGGCGTTACACAAACCAAAAGGCATCCTTCTATATGAAAATGTTCCGAACGGGCATGTAAAAGTAGTTTTCTCTTGATCCTCTGCTGCAATCACAATCTGATTATAACCTGAATAACCATCAAGAAAACAATAGTGAGAGTGTCCAGCTAAACGTTCTAACATCTGATCAATAAAAGGCAATAGAAAGTGATCTTTTCTAGTGGTAGCATTAAGTTTTCGATAATCAATACAAACCCTCCAACCCGTGTGTACACGAGTTGGGACAAGTTCGTTTTCATCATTCTGCACCACTGTGACGTCGACTTCTTTGGTACAACTTATATCAGGCTCACCCACTTACTATCAGAGATGGGGTAAGTAACTCCAACAGCTAATAGCTTAAGTATCTCCTTCTTGACTACTTCCATCATTGGAGGGTTCAAACGGCGTTGAGCTTCCCTAATTGGTTTTGCTCCCTCCTCAAGAAGTATCATATGCATACAAACGGCAGGGCTTATCCCCTTAATATCAGCAATTGTCCATCCTATGGCCGTCTTGTGCTTCCTCAACACTCGAAGAAGTCTTTGTTCTTGCAACTCTGTCAAATCCTTAGCAACTATTACCGGTAACTCTTCGTTCTCACCCAAATACAAGTATTTTAAGTGATCCGGAAGAGGTTTAAGTTCTAGTTTAGGAGCCTGCAACACATATGGCAAAATCTTTTCATTAGAACATGGCAAAGATATAAAAGAAGCACTAGGATATTCTTGCAATGAATTTAAAGAACCAACGGTTTCCTTTAATTCATTGTTACATTCTACACCATGATCAATTGGCTTTGTATGCACGGTCTCTAAGGTATCTGCATTATTCAACTCAAACATCCGTTGAGCTAAATCATCAATCACATCAATAGAGAAACAAGAGTTGACATCACTAGGATATCTCATCGTGTCAAAAATATTGAAGTGTATTTTTTCTTTATCAAATTCCATTGTCAACGTCCCTTTGCCCACATCAATGATGGTTTTAGCTGTCTTCATAAAGGGTCGTCCCAACAACATAGGAATAGACGAATCTGATGATCCATCATTCATCTCCAATACACAAAAGTCTACTGGAAAGACCAGTTAATTGACCTACACAAAAACATCCTCAACAACACCCCTAGGGTGAATATTAGAACGGTCAGCCAACTGTAAAATAATACCAGTTTCCTTAAGTGGTCCTAGATTAAGAGATTCATATACAGATGCTGGCATCACACTCACTGACTCCCCTAAATCTAACATAGCCTTGTTGAACCTAGTAAAACCAATAACAATAGGTATATCAAAACTACCGGGATCTTTACATTTGAGTGGGAGTTTCTTTTGCAAGATAGCAGAGGCATTCTCCCCCACACTCATTACCTCATTACCGGTGAGCTTTCTCTTGTTGGTACACAGATCCTTCAGCATTTTAACAAACTTAGGCATTTGTTTGATAGCATCTTCAAGTGGAATGTCCACATGAATCTTCTTAAAAATATCTAAAATCTGTTTTTCATGTTCCACCTTTTTGGAAGTTGTAAACCTGCGAGGAAAAGGCAAAAGAGGAACATAAGTAGAAACAGGAGTTTTAGAAAAATATTTGGGTACCTCATTAGTTTTGGGAGGTTTGGTAACTCGCTCCTCAATAACTGCCTCTTTTGGAGACTCACTACTACCTGTTGCAGTAACTTTGGGATCCACAGTTTGTGTCCCGCTTCTCAGCGTCACTGTGGAGGGTAAAAAACCCTCGGGACGCGTGTCGTAAATCCACGAAGCCAAACCACTCCATAGGAACCAGCAGCGAGGCCTCGGACCAAACCGAAAGGGAACGAGATCAAACACGACGAGTGAGGACTCGGAAGAAAGGGATTCGGACCGCACCAAGGGACCGAGGCCCAGTGCAATCTTCGGAATACCACCGAAGGAACCGCCATACTCGACAAGGACTGACACCACCACGATTGAGTCTCTTGTCTTATTAGTTGTAAACCACCCAAGCTCGGCCTATATAAGGCGAGTTTGGAAAACTTTGTAAGGGTTGGATTCTTTTGGGTAGAACCTAAGCGGCAAGAGTGGGATTAGGTCTGTATCTCCTCTGGCTCCTTAGGGTTATAATCCATGTAGTTACAACATTGAAATACAATAATATTCACACATTTAGTCTTTGATTATCGTTATTTGTGTGTCTTCGGTATTGTTCTTATGATCTTCGTACCACGGAATCATGTTAAATAACTGTATGTATGGGTAGATCTGATGGATGTAGTACTTCATGTACCTATGCAGATTTTCTACTCGTACAGTTTGGCGCTAGAAACGGGGACTGATTAAAACAACTTAGGGTTTGCCTGTGATTTTTCGGGTTTTCAAATTTTTAGCATATTTTCTTATCTTTTTCCAAAGATCTTCAAAAGCTTGTTCTGTAAACGAAGCTCCAGTACCTTAAACATCTAAAGGCTCCTTCAAGGCTTTAGCATGTTTAAGGGTTTTATGAGCAAATCATCAGATGGTAAGATCATCAACTAGGGATTTCGAAACCTTGGCATGACAACACCGATTTCAAAAATGGTAGTGGATTTTCATCATGGATGCTTAAAAATGAAGATTAGCTACAAGAAAACGTTTATGAAAAAGAAATGAGTGTGTGTAAATTTATTTTAGGGTTTTCAAAATACCTGCTATATTGAGAAACAAACTTGCGTCAGAGAAACCATTGAGAAAGATGATTTTTGCTAAAAGACAAAATATACAGTTAGGGATATATCTAAAAAGAGCAACTACGACCTGCGTTAAAATTCGCCTGATAAAACCGTTGCAGTGTATAGACTTACATGGCCGACACAGTACACTGCAGTAGCCGCCTTGGACCTCACGGGTTTTTTGTCTTATGACAGGTCACAACCAAAATGGCTTCAAAATCTGACCAGGCTCTGAAGCAGCGGGTAGGATCTTCGAAGCAAGGGACCGGATCCTCGAGACAGCATTACACCAGGTTTTCGACAAGTAAAGGGTTATCCCCCGAGGTGGCGGCTAGCACAGTCCAACACAGAGGACCAGTAAATGAGGACGACGTGTATGTAGAAGGCTTAGGCCCCGAGGGAGAGGGATTTCCAGAGGCTGAAGAACCACCCCAATAGCCAATACAAGAAAATGGGGAAAACGACGAAAAGGAAGATGATGCGGCCGATCCTGATAATGACATGCCCAAACACCAGCCTACCGAAGAAAATACGGGGAGTGCTGCAAGATTTAGAAAGTTAGTCCTGAAAAACAGAAAAATAAGAAAACTAAAGAAACAGCTAGCCGAAGCAAACAAAAAGGTGGCAGAAAAATCAGCATCAAACTACAGAGGAGGCAGCGAAGGACACTCTCGTCCAAACAATGTATCTCAATCGAAGGAACACTCCGTGTCCAAAACGCACATCAAGACCAAGGGCGCCAGCAAAGGTCACGGCATCACAGTATCGACAAAAGGACCGAACCGGGAGCATACACGAAGGAAAGCATACAGATACTCAGCGAAGATAACCCAACGAAGAAGGACGCCGAAGCTAAGGCCCTACAACAAGTAATGTTGGATCAGAACAAGGCACTCCGAGCAGAACTTTTTGACAACCGAATCCAATCAAGTGACAGGATCAAGCTCACACAAGCCATGAATGATGTCAATCGCCCCCCCTAAGCCCGGAAATCCTCTCATTGGCAATTCCAATAAAGTGCACGATGCCCACCTTCACATCAATTTTCGATGGCTCGGGAGACCCAACCGTGCATATTAAAATGTATCTCCGAGTCTTTCTGGCTTACGCTAATAGAGATAAAGTGCTCTGTAAATATTTCCCCTCTAGCTTGAAAGGAGAAGCTCTTGCTTGGTATGATAACCTCGCAGCTAGCTCGATCTCATCCTTTAAGGAGCTGTCCAAAGTTTTTATACTACACTTCCTATACAACAACTCCTCCAAGCCAGGGGTGGAGAAACTATTCAGCATTCGGGTACGACCAGGAGAGTCAACCAAAAGTCTGACGAGTAGATGGACCGAACAGTGCGTAGAGGTGGGAAACAAAAAAGGACAAAGTACGAGCATTCCTCAACGCACTGGATAAGGATCACCCTCTATATGATAGACTTTTCTCAAAGAACCTCGAGACGCTACAAGATCTCCGAAAATACCAGAAGGAGCGAATTACCTTGGAGGAAATCAAGGAGCAAGCAGCCTTGGGGAAGGAAACAATTTTAAAGCAGGTCCACTCAATAAATAACCTATCGCTTGAAGAACGAGGTCAAGCAATGAATGCTCAATTCGGGGACCCGTCAAAGCGAGGAAGACAAGAGGATAACGGTCGCTATGGGAACGAAGGTAAATTTGGAGATGGCAAGTACCACGACAATAGAAAGTATAATGATAACAGAGGAAACAACTCTCGGGGAGAGTTTGAAGGAAACAGCAGCCAGCAAGGACAAGGAAACAGAAAATTCGAGACGGCTAAACCAGGATTTCCTGCCTTTCACGATAGGAAACTTCCAAAGCTTTGTGTACCCATCGAAAATGTTCTTCGGATCATCGAGCAGTCTGAATTTGCCAATGAGATAAGATATCCCAGAAGCAGGGGAAATCAACCAAAACACACAAAAAATTCAAGAGATTATTGTCAGTTTCACAAGTTTTACGGACACACAACCGAGGACTGCGTTACAGCGCAGGACCAAATTTATTTCTTCATAGCCAGGGAGCAATTTAAGCATCTTATGGAACTACCAAAGCCACTCCCAAACCAGCCACAGCCTAAAGAGGAGCCAAAGCATGAAGCTTATGTGATTACAATCGACAGAGATATACCAAGATTCGGAGCTTGCAATTCCATCGTTCACACAAAGGGTCTCGAAGGGATCCAAACAGGCCGAATTCATAAAAGGGAATTTGAGGGAGAAGAAATTCTCAGCGTAATCGCAAAGAATCATCTAGAAGAGTGGCATAAGCAGCCCGTATTCTTTTCGGCAGCAGACATCCCCAACGAGGGAAGAGCACACAATAATCCTTTGGTCATCACCCTTCGAATGGGAAAAATAGCTATGCCCAAATATTGGTGGACCCTGGGAGTTCTGTGGATATACTTTTCGAACAATCATATGACAAGACGAAGGGAAAGAAAGCCGCTTTGGTACCTTCATCGTACAACATATTCGGCTTTAATGGGAAACCATCAACGCCTCGGGGAGAGCTAATGATAATAATTCATGCTGGCAGCCAAAAGCAGCCAACCTTATTCTGCGTAGTGGACATAAACTCACCCTATAACGCCATCGTAGGAAGGCCATGGTTACACAGCATTATGGGCATAGCCTCAACCTTGCATCAAAGAATAAGGTTTCCAACTCCGCGAGGGATTGCGGAGATTCCAGGTGACCCTATCGAGGCTCGCGCCTGCCATGAAATAGACATTCAGGCCTAATAAGGTAGCAAAGAATGCTCGGGGCAAGCCAAGCATCCAAGGATAACGGATGAAAGCATAGAAAAATTCATAGCTGAGACAGAAGCTGGAATGGCAAATGTAAAGCAAGACAACAGCGAAGAGGACCAACGTCCCGATAACAGAGAACAGTTCCTCGTAGTAGCAGGCTGCCTCCAGACTCCGAATGAACAACTAGGTGAGCCTAGCAAAGGCAAGAACATTCAGCAAGAACCTTTCTGGGAAGGACCATTCGTCATAGAGAGGCAACTTGGGAACGACATGTATAGCTTGATCAACCTCGAAGGCCAGAGGTTAAAAACCTCAGTGGAGGGGAAGTACATGAAACACCTAGTCTAAGAAAGCAACTTCTTATGTAAGCAGTACTCGAAGAAAGATTTAATAAATAAAGATAGCACTCGTTGAGGCAGCTCCTACCGAAATCAAACTCCAGATCCTACCAGGGTGGGTAAAAAATCCCACCTGGCTAGGCATAATCGCAAAGGCTGTAACGCCAAAGGCAAAAATCGCCAAACAATAAAAAGGCTGTAACGCCAAAGGAAAAAATCGCCAAAAAACATAAAGACCTCGAATAGCAGGCACATAGCCGATGACCATATAAATCGTAAGGGCCCTACGAGCTATATGGCACGGTCCTCTACCCACAAGACACCCCGTTAGCGGTGGGTACTGTGAATCAAGGCCACATAGGCCGATGATACATTCGTGCCCACTACCAAGCGACCACGAGGACTTCACGTTCTCGGGCGTCGAGGGGACGATAAATGGGATTAAGATCTACCTATAGAGGAAGGTGGAACCCCGAGGCAGTTAATTAGCTTGCATTTACAAGTGAATTACACAGCCAAGGGACCTCCTCCAAACAAAAAATGGCCTTGAGGAGGGGCTTAACAATAGAAAAATAAGCAAGCAAATTCTTTTTATATATATATAATCACTGCAGGGCATGGAGTGCGACAACAAAAAGTGCGTGTATAAACAAATGTCTCGGACACAGCCGAAAAAGAAAAAGCAACATTACTAAGTTAAAGGCCTCCGTCAGGCACAAAGAGAAACGTCATCAAGAACTCCCATTTCCCTCGCAAGACCCTTATCAATTCGGATATTATCCTCTTGGGTCCGAAGTTGAGAATGGTCAGACACCGAAGCAGCAATTTCCGCAGCATTAGCGACTTCCTCCTCACTTTCTTCGTCACTATACTCTTGAGAAGGTTCTCGAAATAAATAATGATCCTCTTTATCAAATACAGTACCCGGGGCTCGGCCAGTACGCAAATCAGCCTTTTCTTCAATTTCTTCCTCACTCTCCCCTTCGCTATATTCTAAAGATGGTTCTTGAAATAAATAATGATTCTCCTTATCAAAGGCAGTACCTGAAGTTCGGCCAGCACACCACTTAATGGAATCATCACGACTTAGGGAAGTACTATCCACCATACCAACAGTCTTTCCCCCAGCACCATGCTCAGAGCTATCTTTTGAACAATCGACACCATCTCTAGGACCCTCCTCGGGACCATGGTCGGATCCACCTGGACCATCACGAGGATCCTTGGTGTCATCACCAAGATTTCCTGAATCGCCACCTTTGGAATCGTCATCATCATCATCATCGTCATCATCGCCAGGCCCATTTAAAAACTTTTCCAGCAAGCCTCTCTTCCGAAGATCATCCCTAGCTAAGGCTACATATACCTCTTGAGGGAGTAAATACTTATCAATAGGGAGTACGGCATTAGAGTCGCGTGCACCGATGGTACCATAAGTAGGAGGTTCAATGCCAATGGCCCTGAAAAGAGAGCGGCCATGCATTCGGCAGGCCATGCTAGTGGCAAAAACAGTAGTCAGAGCAGATCGGGAAATAAGTTCCTCTACAGCTTGACCATGTCTTAACTCATGGTGCACAAGGGCAAAACCAGTCACCATGTTCCTCATACTCGCCTGGCATTCAAGGCGAAATTCTCGTTCTTTGGATAATTGCCCGGTGCAATCCGCCACCTCTTCTGAGCGACGCCTGCGTTCGAGCTCAAGTTCCCGAGCAAATCTGCCCGCATCATCAGAGCGACGCTGACGTTCTTCGGACAATTCTAGGGTCAATTGCTTAACCTTGCTTCCGGCCTCTAATTTTCGTTCGGACTCATTCACCAGCTGATTCGAGGCATCGTCTCTCGCCGCCTCGGCATCAGCGACTCGCTTCCTCAAATTGGCCTCGATGCCTAAGAAATATAAAAGCAACAAACATAAGAACAAGGGGGAAACAAACCTCGCTCAAGGATACGAAAGAAGCAGAAGACAAGAAAAAGCTGGGTTAGCTTCCTACTCTCTTTAAATATAACATATTCAGCAACCTCGTGCTGATTAGAGAACCGAGGCACAAAGGCATTCTTCCTAACATCTTCGGAAGTAATGGCCCCACTTTTGGCTAGTTCTATTCGGTACTCATCAATAAGACGAGAAGAATAGTCTTTCGACTTATTAGCCAAAGCAAGTTCCAGACATATATCGCTACAACTTCTTTCCAAAAGACCATTTTTCGTAACCAAATCATTATTTACATTCTTCAGTGTAGCAAGGTGAACTTTCAAATTCTTGACGTTCTCTTCTAGCCTTTCAATCAGAACCCTACCAGAAGCACTGACCGTTCTCTCCAAGCGAGCTTCATCTCGCTCTCGTATCAAGCGATCCACATCCAGTTGGAAAAAATGATTCTCTCAGGCCAGAGCTAAATTCTTATTGTTAGCCTCCTCGAGAAGGCGCTCGGCCAGGTCCCCTCTCCTTCTCTCTTTAACAAAAAGACCTTCGGCCTCTTGTCTTTTCGTCCTATAATAAGTCATATCTTCTAAAGCCTTGTTCCTTTCTTCCAAGAGCCTATCATTATCACTTCGGCAGCTTTTGCTACTCGAGGCAATCTGAGACGATTGTCGACCCTCTCGAAGCCGATCAATAGCCAATCTGGCCTCTCGAAGCTTTCTTTTGCTTTCCTCCAGCTCGCCTTTTAAAAGCAGGCAGCAAATCCGTTCTTAGCACAGCGCTGCAAAAACAGATATGCATAAAAGTAGTCAAAGC
This sequence comes from Papaver nudicaule, assembly GCA_023529015.1. NCBI lineage: Eukaryota > Viridiplantae > Streptophyta > Magnoliopsida > Ranunculales > Papaveraceae > Papaver > Papaver nudicaule. Next base: position 11,895 of record JAJJMA010168992.1, read on the forward strand.
ATAAAATGACTTACATATCGAGTGCTTTTTCGCAGCAGCACTGCGAACTTTCTCTTGAGCCAGCTCCTCTTGCATCCGGTAAAACTCTCGCTTCAGCCTCGCCAGCTTGATCAAAGTTATGAGCCAAAAGACCAGAGGCATGGTAGTCGCCCTAACAAAAAGCAACAGAGATTATAAATAAACATATTACCAAAAAGCTTCGGCAGCATCGGCATAGGAGCAATAAAGGCACAACTCACCGCTTGAAGAATAGACAAACTCTCTTCATCATAGGACAAGGGAGGATGAAGAAGATCATAATCGGCCCTGGGACAGTCGCCTCCGAAAAGATCACCCAGCTTCCTGCAGAAATCAGGATCTAAAGGATGCTCCAAGGGATTCGAGGCATAGGCTTCAAAGCGAGTTGAAACTTCAATAGTAAAATCACTAGGGTTATGGTTCTCGAACAGGACTTCTTTAAACCTCTCCGCAGTATATGATTGCCTATATTTACTAGCGTAACTCGGAGCAGGCGGAAACCTTGAACTTTGTGGGAAACTAACAACAACTTCTCTGGAAGAATTCATCTCAGTAAACGAACCATCCTCTCGGGGAACAAGAAGGTCTACCGGAGTGACAACTCTCCCTGATGAACGAGCAGAAGCCTCGGCAGCAACATTGGAGGAATTTACCATCGCTGAGGCAGAGGCACCGAGGGTAGCATTGATGAAGAAGAACCCGTAAGAACAAAGTCCGAAGCAGCATTAGTAGCAGCAGCGGTAGGGCCTGTTATAGCTGAAGCAGAGGCACCAACGGTAGTACTAGTCAAAGTAACAAGAGAACTCGTGGCACCCACCTCTTTGATAACCATTCAGTTGCCTTCGGTGCTGATATTTCCTTACTAGCATTCGTAGATTCCTTCGGAGGTCTCGTAGCAACTCGGCGACGTCCAGACTGAACTCCTCTAAGAATCGTTTGAAAAACAGATTTTTTCAGCGGCCGCGAAACTTCTGAATTTCCCCCATAGTCAAAGTTCATCAGACTATGACTAAGGTTTAGGGCACCTAGAGGCTATCCCTGCAGATAAGGATCCGTCTTTCTCAGGAAACAAACAGAGGCAAGTATGAATACTTCAAAAAAGAACGAAAGAAAGTAATTGTTACCTGCTGCATAGTCTCCTCATCTGCCCGAAGACGCTTTAAGTTACCCGAGGGCTCCACGAAAACACCCTTGCCTTTTCCCAAAAATGAGCGAGGTAACCCTTTATCCTCGTCAGAAAAGTGAATGGAGAACAAGTGATGAGTCTGAAACTCATGCCCTGCATCAAACTCGGTCCGTACAAAGAATCGGCCAGAGTCCTTCCAGCCTCGGAGTACGGGACCTTTGAGGAGTATAGGTTCCGAGTACCAATCTTCGCCCATTGAATAATTCAAGGATTCGGGGATGATATTTCTCTGCCTTCCACAGTCCGAAAGCTAACCCCCCAAGGAGCTAACTCGTTGTCTAGGGTTAAAAAGGGCTCGTAGTGTTTAAAGAAATTCTCGACGGTGAAGTAGAACTTCGCTGTGGATCTAGCAGGGGAATTATTTTCAGAACAAAGAACCCACTAATTGATAAGATAAATAGAGTTGCAAGTAAGTTGCATCACTCCTCGAGGCTTAGGAAGAGAACAAAGGATTTGAAGAAACAAAGGATTCGAAGACTTGTAAAGGGGAAGAAGCAACCCTGCAGACATTTGATGAAATGTCACCAAAAGTTTGTCCTCGCTGCATTGATACTCCTCGACCAGTTCTGGAGTCAATCTGGGAGAATTAACAAACTCAATCTGAAAGCCCCTTCCATCAAAATCCATATCATTCATCCTTAAAGAAAGGGCCTCAACCATAGAAAAATATGACATAGAGAAAAAAAAAAGCGCAGAAAAGAAAAGGTAATATCGCCGGCAGACGGAAGCAGCAGAGGCAATTCGAAGTAGAGGAGAAAAGAGGGAGAATGCTCAAAAGAAATCAACTTTATGAAAGAATAAGAGGATTAAAACACCCGTCATAGTGCCAACTTGCGTTTGCAAGTCTTTCACTGCATCCCCGGTCCTTTGCATGAATGCCTTTTACAAGTCTTCCATGTTCGAACTTTGGCTTTGTTGTTGTGGTGGTGGTTGATCAGCTGGAGAAGATGGTTTTGGTACCAAAGCTGCAATCATAACTCCCAAATCATTGACCTGTTGGTGTAGCTTCGAGATTTAATTAATTTCCGCAACATTTTTGACAAGCGGTTTTGAACAAGTAGAGATTTGCTGAGAATTTTTTGCCATAGTCTCAACTAACTCTCTAGCTGTTGTTGCAGTTTTGCTCATAAATGCACCACCACTTGCAGCGTCAAGAAGATTTCGATCAACTGAAAGAACACCTTCATAAAAGTATTGCATTATCAAAGAATCACTTATTTGAAGATGGGGGCAGCTGGCAACTAACCTTTTGTAGCGTTCCCAATAATCATACAAAGTTTCACTCACAATTTGACTTATTTCACTGATCTCTTTTCTTATTTGGGAAACTTTAGAAGCAGGAAAATACCTGTCGAGGAAAAGTTCCTTCATTGTCTTACATGTTGTAATACGTCCAGAGGGTGAATAATAAAGCCACTCTTTAGCCACGCCCACCGAAGAGAATTGGAAAGTTCGTAGCATGGCTTCATTTACGTCAGCATCCATGGGAATTAAAGCCAATACAATATTTTGGAAATCCATGAGATGTTTGAATAGATCCTCGTTAGCTAATACATGAAATTTTGGAAGCTCTCTAATCAGCCCCGACTTTATCTCAAATGTAGATGTCGTTTGGATGCACCATCGGTTATGATCCAAATTGTAAGAAGCCAGATCCTTGAGTGTACGATTCGAATCACTCATTGTTCCTTCTGATTTCTCTTCCAGTTTTGTACCTGAAATACAATTCTAGAAAAAGAAATTAAAAACAAAAATAAGAATTCAAAAACAAAATAACAATCCGCTATGCCTCTCCCCGGCAGCGACGCCAAAATTTGATCGGTTGTCAACCAGCACAAATATTTCAAGTTCTTTCACTTCACTAATATAAATAAAAGTATAGCAATAAGAACAAGTTCGATCCAAAGAGAGGACTTCGTTGTTATTCGTAATAAAACTGAAGTAACCGGGTGGGTGGGTGGGTGAGT
>JAJJMA010169023.1:0-11223 GCA_023529015.1 Papaver nudicaule
TTTGTATTCTCCTGTACAGTGGAACCACTCCTGAGTGTCCGCAAGTTTCCTGATGGACTTTGTCCAAGAGGTTTATCGCTTCTTGATTCCCTATGCACCGTGCTAGAGCTCCCCCTGCCATTCGGTAGTACAGCTGCCCTTTGATGACCACGAAAGATTTCAATTTTTTGAATAACATCGATCTGTCTTCCTTTGGCTTACTGAGTTCTCTCATGACTCCCTTTCTCCAATCGTTTTCTTCTTCAAATTTCATCTCTCGAAACCACGTGCTAGGCAGCTCTTGCTTGTATACAGTAATCGATCCTTCGTCTTTGCCGTTCAAATTGATTTTCGCCGCTAGTGTTGCCAAAGCGTCGGCGTGTCTGTTCATGGCTCTTCCAGTGTGCCCTAATTCTATTTGGGCGAACTTGGCCATCTGCTCCTGTACCTCCGCGCGATAGGGTGCTAGTCGTTCTTCTTTGACCTGGAACTCCCCCCCTGCTTGGCTCATGACCAATTTTGAGTCACCATGTACGTGAAGTCGCCGGAGTTTCATTTGCTCCGCCAGTTTGAGTCCTATTAGGAATGCCTCGTACTCGGCCATGCTGTTGCTACAAGCGAAATCTAATTTGAAAGCGAACGATAATAGCTCTTTTTCCGGTGTTTCGAACACAATGCCTGCTTCCCCGTATGTCCCATACGACGATCCATCAAAGTACATGTCCCACGCACCTTCTTCTTCTAGTTCTGCTACTTCCCCGGGCATGTCCTCATAAACATCAGTCTCGTCGCTTCCGGGGAACGCGGCTAAAAGATCTGCGATCGCTTGACCCCTGACGCCTCGCGGTCTTTGGTAACATAACCCGAACTCCGACAGCTGGAGGGACCATCGCGCAGTTCGTCCAGTTAAGTATGGGCGTTCGGCTAGATAAACCATGGGATTTGCCGCGGCAACCACCACCGTTTGATGTGCCAAAAGGTATGGCCTTAACTTTTGAGCTGCATAAATAAGAGCTAGGCATGCTTGCTCTATGCGGGGATACCTCAACTCGGCTTTCTTCAGCAAGCGACTCACGTAATATATAGGGAAAAGCTGGTCATTTCCCAAATCTTGGGCGAGGAGCGCTCCTATCGCTTCGGTCGTGTATGCTAGATAGAGATGCAGCCGCTTGCCTGGTATTGGGGGGCGAAGGACTCGTGGGCAAGTCAGGCATCGTTTTATGTTGTCGAAAGCGGTCCGTTGGACATCCCCCCATTGGAATGCGCACCCTTTCTTTAGCAATGGGGTAAAAGCGGCCATCATTTGAGCGAGGCCTGGTATGAACCGCCTAATATAAGATATTTTCCCTAAGAAACTCTGGAGCTCCTGTATGTTAGAAGGGCTGTCCATACTAAGTATTGCTTGCGCTTTCCCTGGGTCCACTTGGATTCCCGTGCTGGTAACCACGAAACCCAAGAACTTGCCCGACGTGACCCCAAAAGCACACTTTAGGGGATTCATCTTAAGTTTGTACTGTCTGCAACGCTCGAATACCGTCCGCAAATGGTCGATGTGGTCTTCCCTTTTCCGGGATTTGACCACAATGTCATCGACATATACTTCAACTTGCCTGTGAATCAAATCATGAAAAATAGAAACCATGGCGCGTTGATAAGTTGCCCCCGCGTTCTTCAGCCCAAAGGGCATTACCTCGTAATAGAAACATCCGAATGGTGTTTGGAACGCCGTCTTGTGTGCATCGACAGTGTCCATTCTAATCTGGTTGTAGCCACTGTAACCATCCATAAATGAAAACATTTGGTGGTTACTAGTCGCGTCTACTAGCATGTCGATATTTGGCACGGGGAACTCGTCTTTTGGACAGGCTCTGTTCAAATCTCTGTAGTCCACGCAGCAGCGGATTTTTCCATTTTTCTTTATTACCGGTACGATGTTGGCTAACCATGGCGCGTTCTTTATGGGTTTGATGAATTTCGCCGCCACTAGCCGCTCGATTTCCTCCTTTATTGCCAGCGCCACATCCTTATGAAAGGTACGACTTCTTTGTTTTACGGGGCGCGCGTAAGGGAGGACGTCTAGAGAATGCGCAACTAACTCCGCGTCCAATCCTGGCATCTCGCTGTATGTATAGGCAAAAACGTCTCTATACTCCTTTAATAGTTCGACCATTCTTCTCTGCTCTTCCTTTCCGAGGGACGCGCTAATTTTGATTAATCTTTCTTCTTTATCACCAATGTCTACTTCTTCTACCTCGTCTAACGAAGGTATCTCTGTGGGTTCCTCTACTGGTAGCGACTCTGCCGTCACTTCTTCTTCCTCATCGGGAGATGGTGTCACCTGGCTTGTAGATGCTTCACATAATTGCTCGGGTGGCAGCATCTCCGCTGATTGCTATAATCTGTAAATGTGCCCTCCGCCTTGAGTGGTGAAGCGGTGAAAACGAGACTCTGACCCTATCTTTGGCCTTTTGTTACCTGCTGGCGCCCCTAATCTCTCGGCGCTAAATACAGATGCCTTCTCTTCAACCTTCCTCTTTTCTTTAGGTATCTCCAAACGAGCGGGATCAAAGACCGAAACTTTATTCTCCTCTTCCCACTTTGGTAAAGGGATCGTTCGGGAAAGACCTATCACAGCCGCTTCTCCCTGCCCCACTGGCTGATAAAAAACTGCTTCCGCCATATATGCTTCCTCAGGACCAAAAGGGTTGTTCGTGGCTGGTACTCTGTATTCCCTTCCCCCGATGCTAGTCTTGATGCATTGATGATAGGTGGATGCCACGACATGGTGATCGCGTATCCATCCGCGCCCTAGAAGTAGGTGAAACGAAGTGTGATCGTCTAATACATGAAAAGGCACTGATGCTTTAATCGGCCCGATGGACACAACGAGGCATATTACCCCGATTGCCTCTTGGGTATGACCTCCGACGCCGCGTACCACTGTTTTTAGTTCTCTGATATCTTCTCTTGATATTCCCAGTAAATCCAGAGTGTATACTGAGACAAGGTTCAGTGACGCCCCTCCATCGATGAATACTCTTCTTAATTGCTGCTTATTGACCGTCACAGTGAGATACAAGGGGCGTAAGTGCTCTCCCGGGATACATATATCGCTATCATAAAAAGTAATCCTTCCCCTTGATAGTGCCTGGTGGCCTGCCGCTATGGCAGCGATTGCTTGAGATGCCTCCCTGACCTGGTCTTCGCTGAAACCGAGGGAGTCAAAGAATTGATGTGCGATGACGGTTTTGGAGAACTGGAAAGCGACATTATTGGTCCCCTCGAAATCCTGTCTTCCACCGGACAACTCGCACGCCTCCTCCTTGGATTCCTCCCATGCTGTCCACCCCTCGTCCCTAGGGTCATGGGAAATCATCATGACGTTGTGGTTGGGTAAAGGATCCTTATCTATTCGTTGTCGTCCGAGGTCTATCTCCCCGGCCCTCTCTTTCTTCCAAAACGCATTTCGTACCCCATAACAATCAAGGGTCGAGTGGTTTACCCTCCTATGAAAGTGGCAGTATCGTTCATGAGCTTTGTTGACTGTATTTATGTCTACGACAGCGGGCGGTAAGTAAATTTCTCCATTAGCGGCCCATTGATCGACGAGATTCTCGATTTGCTCTTTTGTGCAAGGTATGGGCGCTGGGATAGGACGTTGACTGTTAGAATTATTTCCACTTCGTGCTCCCTGTGGTGCGGCGCCTTGATATGGCTGGAAGGGCGCTTGTCGCTTATTTCCCGGAGCGGGTCCACTGCTAGTAATCGCCGCGCTTAATGAGTTAACGGAGTTGTACCACGTCTGCTCCATCTTCGCCTGCTGAAAGATCCCAAGGCAATCTGATAACCGCGCCGCGGCCTCTTCTAACTCTACAAAGGTTTGGAATTGGAAATTGGACAAGGCGAAGCGTAAGGTGGCGGTCATTTTCCCGACGCAGATCTCAACCAGCCTGTCTTCTGGTACCTCTCGCTTAACTCGAGTGCGTGACTCCGGAACCTCGTGATGTATTTCATAGGGTTTTCATCGACTCCCATAGTTGTTCGTGCTAAATCGACCGATGTCACTCGCCTTTTTGCGGAGAAAAACTTTTTGAGAAATAGGCGCGCCATTTCCTCCCATGTCGCTATACTTCCTGGTTTCAAATTGTCGTACCATGTGTATGCGACGTCAGACAACGATTTCGAAAACTCTTTCAAGCATAGATTTCCGTCTTTTGCGTGCTGATTCATCGCCGAGAGAAAGCGACTCAAGTGCTCTCGAGCGTTCCCCTGCCATGTGTACACCTTGAACTTGGGCGATGTATAGTCATGCGGGAACTTGTAAGCAACCACCTCTTTCGTATAAGGGGGGTCCAGAGAACTATACCTGTGGTCTTGCTTTGCCACTCGGTAATGCTCTTCAATATACCTGGCTAGGTCCTCCTCCGAGATCCTCCCAATTAGTGCGCTGGGTCCCTCTCCCTCTTGCTGAAAGCCTTGGGTGGACGTGAGTTTTGTTCCTCCGGCAGCTATTCCGACCAAATTTGGCTTATCAAAAGTTCCGGCGATCGGTCCGGCATCTTCTTGCAAAGACGCGCCCTCCTTCTGTTTAATTAACGTCATCAAATGCTGTTGTTTTTTCGCCTGCGCTGCGAATTCTTGTCTCATCTCCTCCAAACTCGTGTCTTTTGCGTTACTGGCGGCAAATGGTGTAATTCCCTTGCCCCCCTGCGCCGATGTCGCGGGTGCGTCCACGATCCCTACAGATACCTTTTCAATTCTCTGCGCATCGTCGGTATCACTGTCCACTGGCTTGTGCTCTATTAGGACAAAATCCTCGCCTGGAATGGGGACTCGCTCTGCTCTTCTTTGAGGCGCGCTCATTGCATCTAGCGCTGGTTGCATTCCGCTGGACTCGAAATCGGTCTCCCGGTGTGGTCGCCAATGTAAATAGGGTGATGTTCTCAATCCGATCCGAGTCACAGAGGTAGTAGTCCGATTTATCTCATTTCTACTTCTCTCTCAAATGTGTAGTCTTATCTTTCTCTCTCCAAAAAAGCCTCTTTTGTGATCTCTTTAGGGTCCTATTTATAGAGACTCCCTTTTTACCCTTGGGTTGCCATGTGCCTTCTTGGCCACTTATTAACATAATTGCCATTCCTTACTTCTTAAACACCCAAAATGTCTAGACCCAAGCCCAATTGGGTAGACTCAACTAGGTATGTATCAAGCCCATTAGGTCTTAATGAACTTGGGTCATCCACACTCTTCTCATTCAACATTTAATATCTAATGAGAACTGAGTATCCAATCTTCTTTAGCAATTCAATCATCAACATCACAGAAAATCATAGCAATTCTCTGATCTCATCTTTCTCTGCTTCCCTCCCTAAACCAACCCTATATCCTCTTCTTGTAACTGAAGCAATACTCGAACGGCCATTTCTTGGTTTAGGCGAGTCTTGTTCGATCTTGACCTCTCGAATTCATCACAATCTTTTATTACATCATCACACTTCATACTTTACCCCTCAGCTCTTTATTGTTTTACACCTAAAACATTTTGGCGACCACAGTGGGAGGTCATTATCTCGGTTTTAAGAAGATATGGTTGAAACCAGGAGGCAGAGTTCAGAGAATACAAATTCTCCAAATATCCCTAGTGTCCCCACGAGTTTGTCTACTACAAGTGGGGTCACAAACACCCAAGCTAGTGGCGCCATCACCTCTGGCCCCACAATCCCAGCCGTGAGCCCTAACCCAAACCCTAATTTTGCCTCTGCCTCAACCCAGAGGGGGCCAACCTTATCCCCTTCTCCCTTGGGCGTGTCATCCTCTCTGGTGGGATCCACCACGCCTACTTCATCCTCATCTCTCCAGAACGTCCAGCAGGGGTCCACCTTATCCCTATCCTGTTCCAACATGTCCTTATCTTGTGCTACAGGGACAACCAATCAAGACGCCACTGCTGGCCTCACCACCAAAAACGTGACTACCATCACTCCTAACGACGTCCCCTCTCTAGTGGGACCCAGCTCATCTCCTCCTTTCACTCCTACCATCACCCAACCTCACGGTTTGGGCCCTACTCTGCCTTTGCCACTTGCTGCCACGCCTCATATTGTGGGGACCACTATCAATGTCGCTCCCACGGATAATGCTCCCATTCCTAACCAAGTTAGTCTTTCAGATCTGGTAAAGACTTATCAGGAAGAAGAGGAGGATCCAGAAGATTTCGTACGAAGATTCAGAGCCAAGGCTTTGGATTATCATAACAGGGAGATGAACGAATCACAATTGGTGGGGATTTGCATAGGAGGGATGGAGCCATGGCATCAAGAATCAATGAGGAGATTCTAGCCCCGCACGTTCCAACAGCTCTATGTAATAGCCGGACAATACGCTGATATGGGAGATAACTCTGTCAACAGGGGACTGGGGACTGAAGGCTCGCACAATAAGGCCACCAACCCACCTCGACGCATCCAGAGTTTCACCACCTATGAAAAACCAGTAAGTCAAGAGGATAGTTTCTTAATAGAGAATTTATGTGAATTATTGCATTTCTCAAGAGGACAGAGGGTAGACACGTTTGCTGCTCTCAACCGCATTGCTTTCAGCGCGGATTTAACTCCGCCATCACTAGAAGTTTCGAAGATGTCTCTCGCCTCTGAGCCCATGGTGAAGGATATTACCTTTACTGAGGAAGATATGATGGCCGAAGACGGGCATAATCGAGCCCTGTACGTCACAGCGCATATCAAAAATGTGGAGTTCAAAAGAGCTTTGATTGATACTGGAGCTGCTGCCAACATCATAACTCTAAAGACTCTACGCACCGCTAGAGTTCCTAAAAATCAAATCGTGCACCATCCTGTCGTAATGAAAGATTTTGAAGGAAACATGACTAATACCTACGGGTATGTCAACTTGGATCTCAAGGTGGGACCCATCCAATCAAGGGTAAAGTTTCATGTCATCGAGAAAGAACCTGATTACCACATGATATTGGGGCGCCCCTGGATCCACGACAACAAAGTTGTCCCATCTACTTATCATCAATGTATGAAGGCGGTGCTCGATAAAGAAATCATTCGTGTCGCGGCGTCATCATCTCCATATTCGCCAATATACGAAGCAGAATTCTTCGAACCAAAAGAAACCGCGCCAGAGCCACCTAACAAAGTCTATAGCATTCCTCTACCTGCGTGGGACTCTATCAGAAACGAGAAGCCACTATCATACACGCCAATCGAGGAAAACGTGGAAGGCGCATCTACTTCATCAGGACTCCTTAGGTACGGTTTAATTATGTCTCATAAATCACCTTATTCCAAAAGAAGTTATAATTTCACTACTCAATTTGATGAAGAGGGTAGAACTATCTACTCGCGACGGAAATGTTAGCAATTAACAGGGGAGGGTGGCGAAAAACCTCCCCGCATCGAAGAATGTTATCAGAATGAAGGATCCTTAGAGGAAGAAATTCAGGAAGCTCCGCCACAACTACAGGATGGATCCGACTCCACCACTGATGCTCTTGAAACCGTCAACATAGGGACTGATGAGGTTCCTAGACCTATCTCTGTCAGCTCATCCTTATCAGCAGAGGAGCGTGGGGCCCTGGTTAGTCTTCTCAAAGAGTACCAAGATGTTTTCGCTTGGACCTACGAAGAAATGCCCGGGCTAGACGACAAATTGGTGACACATCATCTTCATGTTTTACCCGGATCAAAGACGGTGAAACAGCAACCACGCCATTTTCGACATGAGATAGAAGAACAAATCAAAGTCGAGATTCAAAAGTTACTCTCTGCAGGGTTCATCAAACCCATTCATCACCCTACTTGGCTAGCCAACGTGGTACCAGTCAAGAAGAAAAATGGTCAAATCAGATGTTGTGTAGACTTCAGGGACCTGAACAAATGCTGTCCCAAAGACGATTTTCCGCTGCCCAACATCGACATGCTGGTGGATGCTACCTATGGTCATGCCATGTTCTCATTCAGGGATGGTTATAGTGGCTACAACCAAATCAAGATGTACGATTCAGATGCGAGTAAGACTGCCTTCCGAACTCCAATTGGGAATTTTCATTATACTGTGATGCCCTTTGGGCTCAAGAATGCAGGTGCTACCTATCAGCGAGCCATGACAGCAATATTCCATGATATGATGCATAAACAAATCGAAGATTACGTGGACGATGTCGTGGTCAAATCAAAAACACGAGCATCTCACCTAGACGTGCTGAGACAGGTGTTTGACAGATGCAGAGAATACAAATTGAAGATGAATCCTCTGAAATTCGCGTTTGGAGTTTCTTCAGGCAAGTTCTTAGGCTTTCAAGTAACTGAAGAAGGAATCAAGGTAGACCCTACCAAAACGCAAGCAATCACCACAATTCCGCCACCAAAGACGGTAAAAGAACTCAAAAGCTTCATGGGGAAGGTCTCTTACATACGGAGGTTCATTCCCGGCTTAGCACAATTCATGGTCTCATTCATCCCTCTACTCAAGAAGGGAGCAGATTTCGTATGGTCTCCCGTCCAAGAGGAGGCTTTTAGAAAGATCCAACAATTACTACTATCACCAGCAGTGATGAAAGCACCAGTGCAGGGGCGTCCTCTACTTCTTTATACGGCATCAAGCGACACTGCTATTGGAGCACTCCTCGCGCAAGAAGGTGATGATAATGTTGAATATCCAGTGTATTACATCAGTCGTACTCTGAAGAATGCTGAACTCCGCTATCCGAAGGTAGAGAAGGCATGTCTATCCTTAGTCTTCGCAATCCAGAAGTTCAGGCATTATCTCTTATCAAACAGGGTCGTGCTAATCAAAAAAGCAGACCCCATAAGATTCCTCCTGTCAAAACCGGCTCTGCTCGGAAGGCCAGCACGTTGGCTACTACAGATGTCGGAGTTTGATATCGCTTGTGTGGCTCCGAAGGCAATCAAAGGCCAAGCTGTCGCAGATCTTCTCGCAGCCTTCCCTGGAGAAGATACCACCGCCCTGCATGAAGATGTACCTGGAGAATTCCCGGGAATATCCCTAGTCAAAGAGGATACTTGGCTATTATACTTCGATGGCTCCGCTACACCAAGTAACAACACTGGAGGAGCTGGAGTAGTATTGGTTTCTCCTACCGGCGAGGTATTCTCACACTCATTCAAATTAGACTTCCGATGTACTAACAATTCAGCGGAGTACGAAGCATTCCTGATTGGATTATCGTTGGCTGAACAAGCGGGAGCTACCAATCTGGAGATTAGGGGTGATTCCAAATTACTGGTGAATCAAATGAATGGTGTTTACTCATTAAAGAAAGTCACTCTAGCTCCTTTTCGCGCTGAAGCACAGAGGCTATTAACTCGTTTCTATGAAGCTATCATCATTCATACTGGTCGAACTAACAACAGGCATGCTGATTGTCTAGCAACATTGGCTTCAAAGTTACAGATTGAAGGTATGGAAACGACTCTCACCGTGCATAAGCGTACGCTTTCATCGGCTTGGTTAGCGCAAACTAGCGAGCTAGCGATACATGATTGGAGGACACCTGTCATTGATGAACTCACTCAATCGTCACCAGAAAGGAAAGTTCGTCTCAAGGACCTGAAGAACTTTTTCTTATTACATGGAATTCTTTATCATAGGAATTCAGATGGATCTTTATCCAGATGTCTTGGAGATATCGAGGCCCAACAACGACTTCATCACGTCCACCAGGAAATTTGCGGACAAAGTCTAGTGGTCACTCTATACAGACGACTCCAACGGTTGGGATACTACTGGCCCACCATGGAAACTCAATCCAGAGAAATACAAGGCTCTTGCAGCAAGTGCCAATCTGTTGTGCACCATTCTGAAGCCTTGATGGTACATCCCGTCGAAGATTGGCGTGAGCCTTACATCCAATATCTCCGGGATCATGTTCTACCTGCTGAAAAGAAAGATGCGGAAAGATTGAAAAGGCGAGCAGCAAGGTTCGTCTTTCACGAAGGAATTCTGTACCGCAGAAGCTTTGGTGGGGATTTATTACGCTGCTTGGCAGATCCTGAGACGAGTACTATACTCAAGGAGATGAACGAAGGCGAACACCAAGGTAAGAAGAAATTATTTTTACAAATTCATGAAAAATATTATTGGCCTACTATGGAAGACGATGCTGCCATGTTTGTTCGAAGGTGCCATCAGTGTCAGGTTCATAACAACCTTATACACTCTCCGTGTCTTCCTCTGTAATCCATCAGCAGTCCTTGGCCGTTTTATAGCTGGGGACTTGATCTTATTGGAAAGATCAATCCTGCATCTTCTTTACAGCATGAGCACAATATAACCGCTACCGAATACTTCACGAAGTGGGTAGAGGCGATTCCGCTTAAGAAAACCAAGGGTGTCAATATAGCTCAGTTTATCAAGGAGCATATCATCTGTAGGTTTGGAGTTCCTAAACACATCATAACAGATAACGGCTCGCCTTTTGTCAATCAAGATGTGGGGGAATTACTTCAAGAGTATGGCATTCAGCATATTTGCTCTACACCTTATTATCCTAAAGGAAACGGGCAAGCTGAAAGCACTAACAAGACGTTGATTCGGATTCTGAGTCGAACCGTTCATGATAACCAGCGATCTTGGCATGAAAAGCTCCTCATGGCGTTATGGGCATACAGAATTTCTCCAAGGAGTTCTACAGGAGCTTCTCCATACTCTCTGGTATATGGTACTGATGCCATTCTTCCAGCTGAAATCAAGATTCCTTCGGCGCGCATCGCCATGGCTAGTGGAGTCTACGCCGATATTTCTGGTTCTAGGTTTGCGGAGTTGGATACTGTTGAGGATAGGCGTACGAAAGCAGAAGCTTACATGGAAGCTTACAGAATAAGGATTTCTAGAGCATATGATAAGGCGGTAAAGCCAAGAGTCTTCCAAGTTGGGGACTTGGTATTAAAGACTGCCAAGCATATTCAGCAAGATATGTCAGCTCCAAAATTCTCAGCTAATTGGGATGGGCCATACGTGGTGACTAAAGCGGCGCTTAGTGGCTACTACAAAATCTCTACCTTGGACGGAAAACCCGAAGGTACGGTAATCAACAGAAAATGGCTCAAACCTTATTACGTATGAATTTCTGATCACTTCTTTGTAAAATTCTACGATTCCTTCCAAGTTAGTGCAAACCTCACTTGCACTCAACAATTGCAATCTTTATAAAAACTTTTCATTCAAAAAAATATTACTTATTCAATTCAATTCAAA
>JAJJMA010169034.1:0-24203 GCA_023529015.1 Papaver nudicaule
CGAATCTATCTCATGCATTCTTGTAAATTTAGTATTCGTGGGAACAAATACCAACATAACTCATGGTCATGTAGACAAGAACACGATCTCAACCGTTATTAGTATCTCTACTTAAGTAGCCGACTATTTCGAAAGATAGAGAAAGTAGAATAGAAGAATTTCCATGAAAGTCATAACTCCTACTAACCTTTTGTCGATGAAGAATAATTGATGTCTTTTTTGTCTTCACAGTCTTCGTCTTCAAGGTCTCTACTACTTAGTATATATCCCAATTTCGAAATCTAAACTCTAGTAGGCTAAATCAAGAATTGTGTTTTGACACCTAAAATTGACAACCAGCTTGACATACCAACGCTAGTGGGTTTGACCGGACAATGCCCTAACACACACATCACCAATACATAATGTTTGGTCTAAGCTTTGGAAGCTGCCAGTATTACCAAGAATACATCATTTCATCTGGAGATGTTTATCTAACTCTTTATCAACTCGGATATGACTGTCTAGAGTCATGAAGGATATCACAACAAGTTTCCCTATCTGTTCTACAAGCCATGAAAAAGAAGAACATATTCTACTTTATTGTGATTTTGCAAGAGCATCATGGATATCCATAGCCAATCTTAATACTGGTTTTATACCTCATTTCAGAGATTGGATTCTCAGTTGGTTTCATGATCTCATAACAGGGATAATAACAGAACCAGAACTCATTAAACAGGCTACAATAGCATGGTGTATTTGGGTTGAAAGATGTAATGTGGTATTTCAAGGGAAAAAGACTGACATACATGGTTTCATTCTTAGGACAAAGACAACTCTAAATTCCCATCGGGATGGATATCCTGTCAAAAGTGCTAATACTAATAACCCATCATCTAGGATCTGCAGAAATAATATTAGATGGATTCCACCAGTTTTAGATGCTCTCACCATCAATTGTGATGGTTCTTTCCATAAAGATTCTAAATCAGGCGGTATAGGACTAATTCTTCGTAATTTTGCAGGGGAACCAAAAGTAGCAAGATGTGCACACATTGTGGATTCCTGGAGTGCAGAATAAGCTGAATGCTTAGCTCTTGGTGAGGCAGTTTGATGGGCTAAAGAGTTGAAGCTGGACAAAGTCAATTTTGAGCTGGATTCTCAAATTTGATAGCTAATGCAGTCACTAGAGGAAACTTCAACATCTCCTGGAGGTTGCATCACCATATTAAAGACATCATTTTTATTTTAAGTCAATTTAGTTCTTGGAAGTGCTATTATGTACCCAAGGAAAGAAATAAAGTAGCAGATATCCTATCTAAAACTGCTAGAGTAGAAAAACTCACTAAGTGTTGGTTTAATTCCTTTCCTAATTGTATTTCCAGTCAAGTTTTGATTGAACAATCAACTATTCAAGCTTAATACCAATAAAATTATTCTTTCTGTTAAAAAAAACACACACAACTTGTGGAAATCGATCCCCAATCCATAGAAACGTGATTTTGGTCATGTTTTGGATATTTCTTCCATACTCAAGGTTGTATGATCCCTATTACTCACTTGGTCATTATTGACTATTTTTGTGATGTGAGTATTAAGGACCAAAGATATTTGAGTTGATTTTCAACATTAAGTTGTTAAATGAAAATCAACATTCTTTCAATTCCCAGATGAAAGAATATACTTGAGTATTTATAGTCTAATAACTTAAATTGTAAATGTGATAATATTCTTGGTTAAATGTAATCAATGAATATCACATTAAAAATGCATTACAACATTTTTGTTTGAGATGTCGACATTTTTTGTCTCAAATAATAAAGCTGTATTAAATGAGAAATGTCGACATTTTCTCATTTATGCATTTTTGGTCAAAGGAATTAAATGTCTAATTGAATGCTATTAAATGCCGAATTGAATGCACATTTAATTTGCATTTAATGCATTCAGAATATTCCTTGACAAATTGCCTTGGTCAGAGTCATCATCTTCTTCCCTCAAGCTTTGTCTCTCTTGCAACCATTGTTGCTAAGAACTCGAAATCCTTTGATTCTGCGAGTTATCATTTCTGGTTTTCAGGATTGAGTTTGCTAGGCTCAAGAGACATTAGCATAGAAGTTTTATTATTTGATAAATCTTTGATCCATATAGAACTACATAGAACACCTTGTTTATTCTAAGTCACTGCTCTTCTGATATCAGTGACACTCAAGGTTGTGTTGTATCATTTACGAACTAGACTCTATCGACATGGATTTGTAAGTGAAACGCTGTTTTCGTGTGCCATAACAGATAGACTCTAGAAGGAATCAAGTTGTTTTTTGGATTGCTTTATTGCTTACTTTGAATATTGTTGTTTGAATTTGTTGAATTGATTATCCAAAGACTTGGTTGAATCTGGGACAAACAAGGAGTTTATTGATTTTATATCATAAACATAAGAACCTTGTTTATGGACAAAGAGTTTTTTATATATCATCGTAAAAACCTTGATTTCTGGGTACAAACATTTATCGTTCTTGATAATATTTTATGATGCTGATAGATTAATCATACAGTTCTCCTTCGTCTGTATTGATTAAAAGTAGAAGGAAAAATCTTAGTCGTTTGATTAGAGGTCGGGTAGTGATAGTCTTCACGACGGACTGTGGAACAACTCTTAGATTGGTGTCTAAGGGATTACATGTGCGGGATCACTTTGTGATTGGAGACACAAGAATACTGAGGGGAAGCATTGTGATTGGGATCAGTGTTTTAGCCGTCGTGACCGAAGTCTGATAGTAGGAGTGTATGGTGTATTAATTCTTAAGAGTATTCATAAGGTCCGGATGAGGTCCCGAGGTTTTTCTGCGAGTTTGTGGTTTCCTCGATAACAAAAATCTTGTTTGTGTTATTTACTTTTTCCGCAATTATATTTGTTTACATTTATAATTAAGTAAATACATTTGTATGTTAACAAATAGCTTTTTGTAGCCTTGTATTAATTCCCATTTTGTGTGAATTAATTAGTGGAAAAAGTACTTTGATAAATCAACCTTTAAATTCTGCAAGGCTGTATAAAGTAAAGTCATATAGGTTGACGGATGAAAAGAGTTGGTGGTGTACTTGGTACCCTCGTCTTTCATATCCCTTAGCCTACTAATAGGTAGAGCTGTAATGACCATACTCCTTTGTTAATGGAGAGCCATGTATCAGATACCGATGTTTGTTTATGTCCCTTTGAAACTGTATATCATTTTGAACTATAATCTGAAATTTGAGACATGATGCGCTGTCATATATCAAGCCATTGTGCTCTCACTACGACCGTTAGATTCTCTGTGAGAACCACCACCGGTAATACAAAAATCTTCATGAAACAACTGGGTTTGATACCCATTCCCTGTACATTGAGGACAACATACGTATGACAGTACTCAATGGATTTCTATGGATACACCACCAACTGAATGATAGAATTGTTTGAACCCTGAATCCTACTCATGTACCCTATGCACTGATTTAATACCATAAGAGCAATAGACCTTGGTGTGTAACTAGCTATTATAGTTGGAACTTATCATTATGTAGTGATCCAATACATATGGTGTAGTGCATATGAAGTAAATCATTACAGATAGAGCCTTCTGACGTATAGTCAGTCGGCATAAATAGAAAACATGAATATATCATGCATCAATTCACCTCAAGTGGTCAGAGATACTCCCTCTTTTGCACCCCAGATATTTCCTTAGCCTCTTGAGGATTAGGCATTGGTACTGTTAGAGTAGTGCTCGGTTGAACCCACTGATATTGTTATCTCAAGTCAGTTGTCAAGTTTATGAGACAAAAACACAATCCTTGATAAGTTTACTCTACAACCTCGGACTAGGATAGTTTTAGGTAATCGAGACGAAGACCAGAGCTTACTACTTGATAAATCATAACGTCATCGCTAAAGGTTAGAAAGGTTTCCCTTTCCGTATCGTATTTACCATTTCAATCATATCAATAGTCTAAGATGTTGTTTATATGATCCGAAGGTATTCTAGGATTCTTCGCCTTTGCATTTGTCACATCCGTGATATTATGTAAAGGTAGAGTATGTTGAATTGTCTCTTGAAATGACCTCAACGGTGAACGCGTACATGAACACGTACATGTGTTGGTTATGGCATTCCAGAGAACGAGCAAAGTTTGTATGAACGCGTACATACGAGTTCACAGATTCTCCCGAATTCTCCTGAACTCCATTTGACTGCTCTATGAACGCGTACATATAAGCCATGAGAAAACTTCCAACTTTCATATCTTGAAGTTTTCAGGCTAGGCATGATTAGTTCTCAGACTCGTCATTACTTGGCCCATGGAATTCAACTACTTAATCCAAGCGATGTTCAAACAAGTATTTGGACCACAAGTCGCAAGCGATGTTCAAACATGATTTGGACCAGAAGTCGCAAACCTTCAAATCAAGGTTGAGTCTTCTTTAGCTATTGGCCTAGTCCAAAGTTAATAGAAGATTGAGAACAGGTATTCAAGTTATGGACCTTTTTAGTTCCGGAACTTGCTTGAGCCCTACTCAAGGTTGCTTAAACTTTAAGCAAAGCCTCCCTTGGTGATCACTATAAATTGATGACCTTCTGCAAGATACAATCTCAATCCTCTACACATCTGTGTATCCTTGCATAAAGGTTGGTCGTCATCTCCAAGTCCTTTTGGATTACGACTATTGAAAGACTTCACTTGAGGATCGTGAAGCACAGGTCGGAAGTAAAATTCATGATCCTGTATCTTGGGTAGATTGAATATTTTCAATCTTATCACGACCAAGATTTGATAGAAACTTCGTAAAGTAGATCTTATATCGTAAACCCTAGAAGTTCCTTAACGTATATTCACGAACTAGGTTTCATACTAAGTTCGTCAAACGTTAAGAGGTAAAGTTGTTTAGGCTAGATCAATAAGCCCTATTCAACATATCAGATTTCCATTAACCTCGACTTTAAGTCTAAAGGAAATCACAATCGTATTCTCGTTTAATTACTTGGATACTTTTAGGCGTCCTGTTAGAGGCAGGGTAGCGCTAGTCTTCACGAAGGGAAGTGGAGCAACTCCTAAGCCTGTAAAGGACGTCAGCTAGGGGAATCAAGTACGTAGGCTACTGCGGGAATCAAGAGACGTAGGAGCACATTGGTAGCTGAGTTGCTTGTAGGGTGAATTTAGTCTCGATACATTCTAGTACGAAGTCTGAGAGTAGGCTAGCGTCTGTATTCGGTTAATACTGAGGGTGTTCACATATGGACGAGATCCTGGGGTTTTTCTGCTAGGTTTGCAGTTTCCTCGTTAACAAAATTCTGGTGTCTTGCATTACTTTTCCCTTCCGCATTATATTGTCTCTGATCTATATAATTGAAGTAATTGCAAGTTTGTTGATTCATAACTTTTAAGTGAATCCATATCTGTTAAGATCTACAAGAACCACGTTCTTGTTAGGGTTCGGTTCTCTGAACTATACTCAGGTTGTTGTTTGAATATTGATTTGTGAGATCGTTCAAACAACTGAAATCAACTAGGTTAACGAAAACAAAAAGTTGGTTGTGTATCTCGGTATCCCCTATTTTTCAGTTGGTATCAGAGCAGGCAAACACCTTGTAAAAGACGTAACTGTCTGTGTTTGACGCTTTTTCGTGAATCATGTCTTGTCCCGGTACACCAGACGAAAACACTGATAAGTCAATCTTAGATATTGAGTCTTCCTCTCTTATTGATGAAGTATTAAAACCATATCTACAAGATACCTTACCTTTTAACCTCTCTGATGATTCTGATTCAGAAGCTGAAAGAGAAGCTTAAAAGGAAAGCTCTGGACTCATTAATCATATGAATTTTCGATCTTCTGAGATTACACAGCTAAAGCACAAGGTTAATCGACTTGTCAATCATATATCTATGATGACCTCTGATTCATGTTCCAAAGTTACTCCTAGTGAGGAATCAAAACATGAATCGATCTCTGACATGGTATGTGAAAAAATAATGGAATTGAAGGGAGAGATTGCACTCCTAAAAGATGATATACACAAATCCTTTATGTGTCAAACAATTCCTACATCTGTTGGCAATATTGCAACTGTTCCTATGCAAAAAGCCAAGAACGTTGAAATCTCCAACGTAAAAACCTCTAAAGATGCATATATGATTTGTCAAATTTGCAAAACGAATAAAACTATTCGGACAAGATCAAGGAAACACTTTGAGAACAAAGGAACATTTGATCTTGAAGAAAAACTAGATCAGATTCTAAAAGAAATCGGTGATATCAAAAAGACCAATCGGCCCAATCATTGTCACGTCCTAGACAAATTAAAGAACATACTGAGACAAAAAAAAAATCGACGGTTTCAGAATTCTGGAAATCACCGCTTTAACAAACCTGTTGAAAAAACACAACATTGGGTTCCCAAGAGGAAGATACATTCTGTCAACAATCAAGATAAGGGAATAAAAGTACTGCAAGATGATGCTTTGAGTAAACTGGTTACTCAATTTCAAGACATCCTCAACAAAAGAAAGCAAGGTCCTTCAAAGGATAAAGATCTCATTGACATGAGTCAGAAGGAGCAGAAATTCTCAGGTAACTCCTCAACCATTGAATCTTACTTTGATGATAGCAACTTCTATGACAAATTCTCGAAAGGAAGCGAGACAAGATTGTTGATACGAGGCGAGTGGGAAAACACTCGCCACAACACCTAAAAAGTGTTATGTGTTGCCACTCTTATCTATGTACTGTCTAGATAAGAGTGATGTAATTGTTCATATGAACAATAAGAGGACAATACACCTCAAGGTTTAATTTTTCTTATCTCACTACTGTGCTATTATGTCTTTTTGATAAATAAAAGTGGGATCCTAGTATTTAAAGCAATAAACCTTGTAGGAAATTTCTTGAAAACAACAATAAGACATAAAATTGTTGAGCCATGCTCCAAAAATATACTCTGAGTCACATATTGTTGACAATATAAGAAGTTGTCTTATATCACATCCTCAAACGTGCTTTCACATCCAATGAGAGTCCAAAACGTAATGACTCGATGTGAATATCAACACTTTAAAATGGCTACCTTCAGCATCTCTCCCTGCCTCTGGCTCCTAAGGCAAGAGTCGAGAACAGGATCCATGAGAGTAACTGAGAGTGTAAGCTGAAAACCATGAAAAACAAATCATGATGTTGATATTTAAACTTATCTTTTCGTTGGTCACATAAGGAATTAAACATGTGTCTATTGCCAATATTTTGGTAAACGATAATTCTATCATCATGGACATGCACGCTCATCATTGAGTCCTTATTTATGAAATAATAAAAAAAAGGAAAACTCTTGCTCAAAAATAAAAATCTTAGACTCTAAAGTCATCTCAGAATCCTTTGTATCGGTATTCCTGAAATACACGAACGAGAAAAAATCGTTTCGGAAACCGACTTCCGTATACAGTTTGTGTCTGACTTAACTTCCTTTTTTTTATCTCAATGAGACCCTATATATATCACACCCTGAAAGACTTGAAATCACATTCAAGCACAATTACATATCTTCTCGAAGTGTCACACGAGAAATATGGATGAAGCAAACTATGAAGGTGTTGATGGAGAAAGGAAGAATGTAAGCTTTGTCAAAGAAGACGTAGTTGATCCTCTTGAATTTCAAGAATATTCACATACTATTGTTTGCTTCAATGCTATCTACAATCAAAAGAAAGATAAAGACACGATGATTTCAGCAGAAATTGCATTCAATCTTTTACGAGATATTGAAGTCATCAAGGTTCAACTTGTTACTACAGCAGAAAACCTTCTAACACTGAAACGTGACATACCTGTTATGAAGAATGAACTCACCAATTTAAAAGGTGATGTGAAAAATCTGCTTGACTATATCTCACCAATTAATGGTGATGATTTAGAAGATAATTTCGAAAACCTAAAGACTGATGATAATGAAGGTTCGAAAGCTCCTGAAGAAGATACTGACTCTGATATCTAGGTCAGTTTTTGATTACTATAGTTAACTCCTTATTAAAAAGCTTTTGTCTTTTCCTTAGGGTTTGGGTAATCACTATGCTATAAGTAGTCATCTTTTGATTTAAGCATGATTTGCTTGTGCTACTTCCATGTTTTCTTTTTCATCAATTAATCGAGGTTATTAAATTAAAATCTTAATTGATGATTGCAATGCTTGATCTTAATTGATTATCTATATGAATGTATTGCATAAATCGTGAACTAGCTTTTTTAGCCATACCACCCGTTCGGGTAAATCAGTTCATGAAGAACTATCAAAATCCATGCTTCTGACTCTTATGGCTAAGGGGAGACGATTTTGATAAAGAGGAACCTCGTAGGATACAATGTTGAACTCTGCTGGATTAAATGTTGTACCTTTAATTCTTAGTCTTACAACCACTAGGAAGGGGTAACCTAATGTTTTCTCTAAAGGCGATGGTTGACCGAAACTCTCTGAGAAAGTAGGAAGATTAAACCTTGAATTCCTATTTGACCGTAACTGGCTAGGAAAGAAAAAACATATTTACAATTTTACTTGTGAAATTGTACATCACCCAAGAATTTATTCCAAATCCTTGCTTGGGAAGGTCATCGCGTTGTTCCTTGTAGAATGACACATAATGGGGGAGAGTTCTTCTGAACTTGTGCTTCATGGTAATATCTTTTTGGGGTGTGCGGCTGTGGAATCTACGAGAGAATTGCATCCTTTTATCTCTCGTTTCAGGTATGTTTACCTTTGTCTACATTGATTATTGCGATTTTATGAGGATTCCTATATTTCTTTTTCTTTGTCTATTTTATGACAAAAAGGGGGAGAAATCTTGTAGTAAGGGGGAGTAAAATCTTTCTATCTACTACGACAATTGTCTACGACATTGTCATAGGGGGAGTAAAATCGATGTGCTTGTCATGTGAAAGCAAAAGTTAGTGTATTGAGTAAGGGGGAGAACATATCATATTGTGTAGTATCTTGAAGCATCAATGCAATATGCTTACAACTTTTATATACTACTCAATTGCATAACAAACTCTTGTTGGACTATGTCCTTCTAGAAACCAAGATGTGTGGTGACTTTGAAGTTTGTTATCTCTACCTTGAATCTTCACTTGCAGGAACACTCTTATCTGAAGACGCTGAAGATTACAAGAAGATCAAGTACATTATGGTTAGGGCTAAAAGATTTTACTTTTTGAATCCATATGTAAGATTGTTCACTAAAATTGACAAAGGGGGAGATTGTTAGAGCATTGCTCGGTTGAACCCACTGATATTGCTATCTCAAGTCAGTTGTCAAGTTTATGAGACAAAAACACAATCCTTAATAAGTTTACTCTACAACCTCGGACTAGGATAGTTTTAGGTAATCGAGACGAAGACTGCTGAAGACGAAGACCAGAGATTACTACTTGATAAATCATAACGTCCTCGCTAAAGGTTAGAAAGGTTTTCCTTTCCGTATCGTATTTACCATTTCTATCATATCCATGGTCTATGATGTTGTTTATATGATCCGAAGGTATTCTAGGATTCTTCGCCTTTGCATTTGTCACATCCGTGATATTATGTAAAGGTAGAGTATGTTGAATTGTCTCTTGAAATGACCTCAACGGTGAACGCGTACATGTGTTGGTTATGGCATTCCAGAGAACGAGCAAAGTCTGTATGAACGCGTACATACGAGTTCACAGATTCTCCTGAATTCTCCTGAACTCCATTTGACTGCTCTATGAACGCGTACATATAAGCCATGAGAAAACTTCCAACTTTCATATCTTGAAGTTTTCGGTCTAGGCATGATTAGTTATCGGACTCGTCATTACTTGGCTCATGGAATTCAACTACTTACTCCAAGCGATGTTCAAACAAGTATTTGGACCAGAAGTCGCAAGCGATGTTCAAACATGATTTGGACCAGAAGTCGCAAACCTTCAAATGAAGGTTGAGTCTTCTTTAACTATTGGCCTAGTCCAAAGTTAATAAAAGATTGAGAACGGGTATTCAAGCTATGGACTTTCTTAGTTCCGGAACTTGCTTGAGCCCTACTCAAGGTTGCTCAAACTTTAAGCAAAGCCTCCCTTGGTGATCACTATAAATAGATGACCTTCTGCAAGATACAATATCAATCCTCTAAACATTTGTGTATCCTTGCATAAAGGTTGGTCGTCATCTCGAAGTCCTTTTGGACTACGACTATTGAAAGACTTCACTTGAGGATCGTGAAGCACAGGTCGGAAGTTAAATTCCTGATCCTGTATCTTGGGTCGATTGAATATTTTCAATCTTATCACGACCAAGATTTTATAGAAACTTCATAAGGTAGATCTTGAATCGTAAACCCTGGAAGTTCCTTAACGTATATTCACGAACTAGGTTTAATACTAAGTTCGTCAAACGTTAAGAGGTAAAGTTGTTTAGGCTAGATCAATAATCCCTATTCAACATATCAGATTTCCATTAACCTTGACTTTAAGTCTAAAGGAAATCACAATCGTATTCTCGTTTATTTACTTGATACTTTTAGGCGTCCTGTTAGAGGCAGGGTAGCGCTAGTCTTCACGAAGGGAAGTGGAGCAACTTCTAGGCCTGTAAAGGACGTCAGCTAGGGGAATCAAGTATGTAGGTTTCTGCGGGAGCCAAGAGACGTAGGAGCACATTGGTAGCTGAGTTGCTTGTAGGGTGAATGCAGTCTCGATACATTCCAGTCCGAAGTCTGAGAGTAGGCTAGCGTCTGTATTCGGTTAATACTGAGGGTGTTCACATCTGGACGAGGTCCCGGGGTTTTTCTGCTAGGTTTGCAGTTTCCTCGTTAACAAAATTCCGATGTCTTGCATTACTTTTCCCTTCCGCATTATATTAATTGTCTCTGATCTATATAATTGAAGTAATTGCAAGTTTGTTGATTCATAACCTTTGAGTGAATCCATCTCTGTTGAAATCTACAAGAACCACGTTCTTGTTAGGGTTCGGTTCTCTGAACTATACTCAGGTTGTTGTTTGAATATTGATTTGTGAGATCGTTCAAACAACTGTAATCAACTAGTTTCACGAAAACAAAAAGCTGGTGGTGTATCTCGGTATCCCCTCTTTTTCAGGTACTGCCAACCCCATAATTGTGTTCTTATTCATGAAATTTCCGCTGCATTTGTGTGACTCTGTTGATTTTGGCAAACTAGACAACATAGGGTGCGGTCCTAAGTGCCTAAGCTTGAGCTGAAATGGGTGTATTTGGGATCTAGTCAAGGGTGTTAGTACGTTGGGTTTGGGTATGGATTCGGGTGTGGGTTCATGTCAGAACCCCCGGTATTACAAACTTAGTCTCAAAACTTTAGTGCGCATAGGAAAGCATGCTTCCTCCGCGACCAACATCTTTATTATGGTTATACATATACACCATCTTATTGATGGGTTTCTAGAAGACAAAGAGTAAAAAAATGGACTACGCAGAAATCTCCACTAATTAAAATCCTAACTGAACAAAAAAAAAAAATAATCAAAAAAAAATAATAATATCAAAACAGAAAATCTCCTTCACTCTCTTCCATTTCTTTAGGCTTTCAAAATCATTTTATTATCTTGATTAATTGACGATTCGAAAAACCTCCGTCGTCGAGTAATATGGCTATGAAGAAGTAAACGCCTTAGAGTGATTCCCTTGTAGAATCTCCGTAGGACTTACAAGCACAAAGCGCCCAAGCAAAATTTTTATATTCTGACTGGTTCCATTTACGTACGTCTCTCAACTTATTCGAGAAAAAGGAAGACGACCATTCAATAAGAACAAAACTATCAATTAAGATATGTTTAGAACTTGTATTTCATGAATCCCCAAAGTGAAGTCTTTCTAGTCGAACCTATAAAACAGTTAAGAGAATGACTATGCAATCTAATGCTACACGAAAGTGTAAGGGATTAAGTTGTAGCATTGCATTGTCTCCTCTATTTATAGTGAATCAATGAGGATTAGTTGCTTAAGATAAAGCAAACTTGAGATTCAAGTTTCTCATTGTATAAGGAAGTAACTCTCTAAGGTTGGCAAGTAGTGACTTGTTTCCTTTGATAATTCTTTCCAAACAATGAGATCTTTCCAATTAATCCAAGGCATTGCTAATAATAACTTGCAAGTGATTACTAAAGATAATTTACTCACAAATATAATCTTGAACTATACATAGGAGTCCTTCCACAATTAGCGAAGTTACTCTTCTTAAGGAATTTCCTTAATAAAGTGTTTCAGTAAATGTAATAGTTTCCTAGTTCAAGACCACAACTTAATAAAATTAAGTTTGATCAATAAAGGGGAAAACAAACCTTGATCTCTTTCACACCAGTGTCACAAGTGCCACCAATATGTGTGAAAAGATTGCCCCAAAATCAAAGAAGAAGAGTGCTTAAAATAGCCTTAAAAGACTTTAACACATTAGTTCATGCACTGGCCAACCGGCTCTGACTTGATTGCGCCATTGGGTTCGCCAACCTAAATCCAAATGTTGGCGACATAGTTGCCTAGTTATCAACTTGAGAATTGTTTTAGTCTATAGGTTGGCGAACCTAAACTCCAAAGGTTGGAGAACCTATTTGCAAAGGTTGGTGAACCTATAGCTTGAAAAGCTTAGTAGGATGGCGAACCTAAATGCAAAGGTTTGGCGAACATTTAGTATATTGCCCACATAGGTTGGCGAACCTAAAATCAAAGGTTTTCGAACCTATGCTCATGAGTTAGAAGATTTCTCTTCAATTTCCAAACTAAGTAAATTTAGATTGTACTAACTCAATGTTGCATTAACAATTCCCCAATATCCTTAGTTTAATCAAGTAGAACTTGATCGTCATACTCAAGATTATCCTCGAAATGAATCAAATCTTGGGAATAATTTTCTTCTATAATTTTCACTATAGTCATACTAAAATCTCGATGTTGTTTCGAACGATAGATAAGGTAATAGACATTCACCGAATCAAAGTTGTACTAATCTTTAGAGAATTTCTCGTAGATTCCTTCGCTTCCGCTCCATCTTCAATCTTCATGTCGCCTTGATCCGAATCTCAACATCCTGAACCCTTGTACGAAACTGACTTTAGTAGACTTAAATCAAGTATTATGTTTTGGTCAACTAACTTTGACAACCAACTTGACATACCTACGTCGGTTGGTTCAACCGAGCATAGTGCTCTAACAACTATGCTCATGATCGAAGATTTTAAGCTTAACAACAAGGTCACTTCTTATAATGTCTAAGCCATGTACTTCTTGGATGGCATGTTTCTTTGACTCGTATCTTGAGGGCAATGATCTTAGAATTTTGACCACAATGTCCCTTTCAGAAATATTTTTTTCCTAAGGTGCGACAGGCGTTACAATCTTAGAAAATTTGTGATTAAATTTTTCAAAAGAATCACCATCAAGCATTCAAAGGTTTTCCCAGTCAGACATAAGGTTTTGAAGCCGTGCGTTCTTTTCTGCGTTGTTCCCTTCGAATACGGTCTTATATTAATCTATTCCAAGCCTCTTCCGAGGTTTCACATGTGGCCACGTGATGGAAAAAATATGGTGTCACTGCATGAATGATAGCGTTAAGCCCATCATAGTTTTTCTTGGCGGTAAGAGTTTCCACTTCATCATATGCGCCAAAATCCGTGGGAACAGTCTCACCCTCAACAACGATAGTTAGAGGTGTGTAGCCTTTTTCGATATAGACCCATACTTTAAAATCCCTGGCTTGCAAAAAAAAAATGATCACATAGTAGTTTTCCACCATAAGTAATTTGTGCCATCAAACTTGGGTAGTACATTACAAGCTTTTATGCTTTGTTCCATATTCACGAACCTCAATAAACACAAACAGTTACGTCTTTTATGTGTTTACTGCTCTGATACCAAAAAACAGGGGTACCGAAATACACAATCAACGTTTTAGGTTCGTGAGTCTATGGTAAGATATGGACGATCTCAAAAATCAATATCAAATGTACATGAGCTGGATCATAAACGATCAATTCCAACATAAGACAAAGTCTTGGTGAATCCCTCGAAAGGATTGGGAATTAACTGCAGGTAAATAACATAGAACTTGTGTTGCTTTAATTATATAATCAGAGATATTATGCGGAAAGTAAAGCACACAAGACACCAAAAGTTTTATTAACGAGGAAACCGTAATCCAGCAGAAAAACCATGGTCCTAGTTCAGTTTTGAACACCGCCTAATGTTAAGCTGTCTACAAACACTAGCCTACTATCCGACTTCGGACTAGGATGTAGATGAGACAGACTCAATCCCTCCAAGCGAATCAGTTATCGTCGCGCTCCTACGGCTTTTGGATCTTGGAAGACCCTCCGCACTTGATTGTTACAGGCCTAGGAGTTGCTTTAACCGTTGTTAACACTAGTGGAATTGGGCTGTTTTGCTACCCTGAACAACTACCGCAATTATCGGTAGCAATTTTTACACCGTTGGCACCCGTAATAGTGTGGGTAGTAGACCTGATTTTTTTTTTTTTTAAAAAGAATCAACTACACATAGTTAGCGTTGTATCGCAGCCTGGCTAATTTTACATTTTAGCCTTCACGACAACTACGCATACTACTACATGTTTGATTAGTCAAATTTGAGCTATATGTTGTCGTTTTCACAAATCCGACTGAACAAAATATAAACTTCCTAGAAACTAACGCAAAATAGATCTAGATCTACTTCTCTTCTTTTCTGCTCTTTCTCTCGCTGAAGCAAACCCTCCATTCCCCTCTTCGTGAATCTGACGCTGCAAAAACAAAAACCAAGGAATCAATCAAGAAAACCCAAACTTGAAATCAAATATGTCGTGGGAATCATATGATGATGAGCACCTTATGTGTGGTATCAAAGGAAATCATTCTACAATTTTAGGTTGCAGCAATCAAAGCCCATCTTTCCCTCAGGTTGTGCTTTTGATTTATCGATCTTAATAACAAGATTTGTTTTGCTTATTTTGTTTGGATCTTTTTTTTTTTCTGTGTTAGGGGAGGTGGAAGAGCTGGAGATTTAGGGTTCTTCATGTTAAGATTTGGGGATTTTTCTCATAATTGTTGCTGGCTGTCTATATATATCATGCTAAATGCTTGTATGGGTTTGTGTATCTTCACCCGATTCATGTTTTATTACTCTTTTTCACTTGTAAACCCTAAAAAGGTTTTTTTTGTTGTACTGATATCGTTAGATCTAGTGGTTGGATCGTGATGAAATTTTTGTATGTAGTACTTAAATGTGTGATAAAAGCACGACAAAATTTTCATGGGGATCTGGTAACGTTTACTGCAGCAAAAACTAGATATTCTGAGACTGAGGTGTGCTGATTTATGTGTTTTTGTTGTTATTTTTGGGTTCATTTGAGATCATGTATGATTTCTTATGATATGAATTGATCTAAAAGGGGATTTATTAATTGGTGTTTGAGTATGAGTATTAATTGATTCCTTTCATAGGGTGTTTTATGTTGGCTTTAGGATTTGGATTCATTAACTGTAACAGAAATGTCATCTGGTTTGATTGGATTCTTGATTTGGTTTAATCTAATGTGATTAACTTTTGATGTTTAGGTGTTTACGAAGCTCTTAACTATGTGATGGAGGTTCAGAATACCTAGGAAAGGGTGTTTCCAAGGTTTGTTGGTTGGTTATTTTGAAGATTGTTTGAGAATTTCTTTTCTAGTGTTTTGTTGCAGATTTGTTTTAACGGAAGTTGGACTGATGTGGTGTTTTTCCCCCTTGTGTAGGTTGTTGATAATGTTAACTTCATCATTGGACCTGCATTGATCGGAAAGGTATAAATTTTTCTTGGACTTAAATTGTCATGATAACTTGTATATATGTGTTAGAAGGAATAAATGGTTTGATCCACATTCTTATTTAGCAGCCCAAATCTCAAATTGCTTACTATTCTTATTTAGTAAGCATTGTTAATGTTTTTTTTTAATATATTTTAACACTCTCCTATCTTCTATTTATAAGAGTGTTAATTCATGTCTGATCTCAATCATTGTTAATGTATCATGTATCATGTACCTGTACATTTCTTTTATTTAGAGTATTGATCTGTATCTGATCCCAAACTTTTACTTGTGCAGGACCCAACAAAACAAACTGCCATTGATAACTTCATGGTGCATGAACTTGATGGAACTACAAACGAGTGGTGTAAATGTCATGACAATCAAGTGACTTCCTTTGGAAATGACCAGGGTTATACGGAAATATACTTACAAGTTAGGGATGGCATGACAATCAAGTAAACAATGCCTAACTTGTCTGTACCTCAGTTATGAAAAGAATCAAAAACAAACTTACACAACCGGAGCTAACTAGGTCTTATACACGAACGTGCAGCCGTACGTTGCTTCATTCAACCTTGTTGTCTCTTAACTGTTCTTGAATGACTTTATTGCAGAAGAGATAGACCGTAGAATAGACAATAACAAGTTGAAGCTATCAAGGTTACAGTTTACTCTGCTAATTACCACAAAGGTACATTATCGCCTACATATACTTCACAAATCTCAAGTGAAGTCTCGTATAGTCGTTAGGTAAATCCCACGAAGGAATTGCTACCTAATAGAGGACGACTCCCACACCAAGCTTACACCGAAGTGTAAAGAGTTTACGTAGAATTCCACATAGGTATTTTACGTTTGCTGGATGCTTGTGGTTTTCGTTATGGATTCCTCTATTTATAGCCTTCAATAAGATAGGTTGCTTAATGCAATAGATTCCTTGTACTACAAGCTAGCTACTGACCGTGTAAACGAGCCTCTTACTTTACTTGCACACTAAGTATCACGGTTTATTCAAACATGAAAACCAATTAGATTTTATCACCAAGTAGTTTGATAGCTCTTAAACTACTTCAGGATATGGTCTCAACACAAGAGTGAACAATTGAAATCTTATTGAACCATTGGGATTCGTTAAATTAACAACGCAGTATATACTCGATAAAGATTAACTTCATCTATTTATGAGATCTAGGAGTCTCTGTTAAAAGGCTCGTAAATATCAGAAAATATTCACTAAACGTTCGCGAACCGTTAGCCCTTGAATTATAGGCTAAAAAGACGGAGGTCTTGTTCACCTACAAGTACGCGTACAATCTCAAGCTTTTGGAACTCAGGAGGAAAAACCAGAGCTCTTGTTCACGAACCAGTTCGCGAACTGCCTGTCCTCAAGTTAGGGTTTAACCGGATCCGCTCGAAGTACTTGAGATGGGCCAATTACCGTACTTAGACATGGTTACGTCCGAAGCTATAATCCAACATACTCGCTCTAGAGTATAACTTCTAAGGTTCACCATTCTCCTACATTTGATTTGCAAGAAAACCATTGTGATGGAAAGTGTATTGAATATATCTCATAGGGATCCTATAACCTTAGTGTACTTATAAAGTGTTAGAGCATTGCTCGGTTGAACCCACTGATGTTGTTATCTCAAGTCAGTTGTCAAGTTTATGAGACAAAAACACAATCCTTGATAAGTTTACTCTACAACCTCGGACTAGGATAGTTTTAGGTAATCGAGACGAAGACTGATGAAGACGAAGAACAGAGCTTACTACTTGATAAATCATAACGTCCTCGCTGAAGGTTAGAAAGGTTTTTCCTTTCCGTATCGTATTTACCATTTCTATCATACCAATAGTCTATGATGTTGTTTATATGATCCGAAGGTATTCTAGGATTTTCGCCTTTGCATTTGTCACACTTGTGATAATATGTATAGGTAGAGTATGTTGAGTTGTCTCTTGAAATGACCCCAACGGTGAACGCGTACATACAAGTTCAAGAATCCTCCTTAATTCTCCTGAACTCTATTGACTGCTCTATGAACGCGTTCATATAAGCCATGCGAAAACTTCCAACTTTACATCATGAAGTTTTCGGTCTAGGCATGATTAGTTCTCGGACTCGTCATTACTTGGCCCATGGAATTCAACAACTTAATCCAAGCGATGTTCAAACAAAGTATTTTTTTTTTGATAAACTGAAAATTTTATTGATAACTACGTGAAAGGAGGTTTGTCATCCTCAACAAGTACTGTTATCCAAGATGCAAAACTACTAGAACTCTCAAAATTTAGAGCCTCTCTACGACAACGTTTAGCTATTGAGTCTGCAACTGAGTTGCTTTCTCTCCTAACATAAGAAATTGAACAAGAAATGAAAGATTGTTTCATAAACTGGATGTCTCTAACGAGTTTCCTGTTTTCCCATCGTACTAGGGGAGCATCTTCATTGATAGATTTGACAACGACATCAGCATCTGCCTCAATCTGGATGTTGGTTAACTTCAGCTTTACTGCCCATTGCATTGCCTCCTTGATGGCTTGACACTCCCCTTCTTCAGCATCTAGTCCCCTCCGGTAGCTGATTCCTTTAGCTCCTTCGGCATTCCCTGCATTATTACGAATTATTAGACCAATACCAACATTATTAGTATCTGTATCAAAGCTAGCATCTACATTTATTTTTGGAATTCCAGGTGGTGGCGGTTTCCAATCAAAAGTATCCGTAGTGATTGAGGTAGGCAATGTAGCAGTTTGACCAGACTGAATGAAGGTATGCAGGTGATGTAAAGCTCTTCTAGCTGTAGCCACTGGTTGTAGTTTCTTGTCTTGATAGTGATTGTCGCATCTCTCTTTCCAGATTATCCAAGACCCAACCATTTGCCGTAGAATCCAGTTTTGTTGTTCTTCAGTGCTTGCGTCCAGGTCGTCCGAAAACCATGAAATGAACCACTGTAATACCGAACTGCAGCTACTTCTTACTTGATCTATGTTGACAGAGAGATGACACCAAGTAGCTTTGGCATGCTCACATTCCATCAGCAAATGCATAAGAGATTCAGAAGCTTTATTGCAGATCGTGCATGTAGTATCTATTTCTTGCTTTACTCTGGACAATCTTGCTTTGGTTGGTATTATGTCCTTCAACACCTTCCAAATGAAGATCTTGATCCTATGAGGCAGATTCATACTCCATAGTTTCTTCCACACATGCATTGGTACTGGATCATTTTGGACTGGAGAGTCATAATAACCATTGGTGATGGTTTTATATGCTGTTTTGACACTGAATCGGCCATCCCTAGCTGGCTTCCATATATATTCATCTTCTTCACAGTGAGATAGAGGCATGCTAATTATCTTCTTGGCTAAGTCATCTTCAAATACAGAAAACACCAACAATTGGTCCCAAGAGTTACTGCCTTCAATAATCAGCTCACTGACCATTTTAAGGTGACTGAAATTGACATTTGTGCAGATAATTGGCCCTTCATGCCCCATGATCCAGTTGTCAGACCAGATTCTTGTAGACTTTCCATTGTTGATGATCTTGAAATGATGCTCCTTGATTGTCTTGAAACCAGTTTCAAGTCCCTGCCAGACCCAAGAAGCAGTTTTCTTGTCTAGAACAGCATCAAGAACATGAATTTCCGGAAAGTATTTGGCCTTTAGAATTCTGACCCATAGCTCATCTGGTTGAGTGCAGATACGCCAAGCTAGCTTTGTTAGAAGAGCGTTATTCAGATGTTCAAGTTCTCTAAAGGCTAAACCTCCAACTTCTTTAGCTTTGCACATTGACTGCCATGACATTAAGCAAGCACCTCTGTTTGTCTTGTGCCCCCACCAAAACCTTCGCTCTAGGCTCTCTAACTCTCCTATGAGGGTTTTTGTTAACTTGAAAGTGCTCATCTGGTAAGAAGGAATTACATTTAAGACATGTTTCACCATTGTTGTTCTGCCAGCTTGGTTCATCGATTTTGACTGCCAATCTGTGAATCTCTTCTCGAATGATTGTTTAATTTCTTCAAACGCTTCTGCCTTAGATTTCCCAATTAGAAGAGGGCTGCCTAAGTACTTCTCCTTTTTCTCCATATACTTCACACCAAGGATGTCACGTAAGCCTTCACATGTATCTGGATTGACATTTTTGCTGTAGTATATTGCAGACTTTTCGAAGTTGATTATTTGCCCTGACTGATCTCCAAATGTTTGCATCACTTCCATGAGACTGAAAACACTTTGAGAGTTTGCCTTTGTGAATATTAAGCAATCATCTGCGAATAGCAGATGATTGACTGCTGGGGCTTCTCTAGTGACAGAGTACCCTTCAATTGACTTGTCCATGTGAGCAGCAGATAGAGTACGAGATAGAAACTCCATTGCTAATATGAACAAGTAAGGTGATAGAGGATCGCCTTGGCGAACTCCTCTAGTTGGCTGAAACTCCTTGCATGGTGAGCCATTAAGTAAGACAGATAGGGTAGTTGTACTTACGCACTGGTTAATGAGCTGACACCAATTTTCTGAAAACCCAAAGCTTCTTAGCACTTTAGAAAGGAAATCCCACTCGAGTCTGTCAAAAGCCTTAGACATATCCAGTTTCAGAGCCATCCAACCTTCAATTCCTTCCTTCTTTTTCATGGAGAGAATGATCTCCTGTGCTATTATTGTATTGTCATTGATAAAACGACCTGAAACATACGCCGCTTGGAATGGGCCAATAATGCCTGACATTAGAGGCTTCATTCTGCTGACAATTATCTTCGAGATTACCTTATATGTCGTATTGCAAAGCCCTATAGGTCTGTAGTCTGCTGGAGTGAGACATTTTTTCTTCTTTGGGATCAACGAAATGTACGTCTTGTTGATTTTCTTGGGCATGAACCTAGATGTGAAGAACTTCTTGACCATAGAGCATAATTCCGGGCCAACTACTTCCCATTGCGTCTTGTAGAAACCAGCTGAGAAGCCATCTGGACCTGGTGCAGACCAGCTCTCCATGCTTTTTAGAGTGGAGTGTATTTCTTCATCACTTGGAATTCGCAAGAGTCTATCATTATCTTCATTGCTGATTAACTTGGGGATTACACTATAGTGACGATCTTCTATGGAGTGCGGAGCAGTGGTACTTATCACTTTAAAGTGAGAAGTGAGTAACTCTGCAATGTCTCCTCTGGATTGTAGCCAAGTGCCTGAACTATCCTGAAGGCTATCAATATTGTTCCTTGCTCTTTTCCGGTTTGTTGAGGTATGGAAGTAGCGAGTGTTGTAATCCATGTCCTTCATAAATGTGTCTCTAGCTTTTTGCTTGTGAAAGTCCAACTGTATCTGATGCCATTTCTGTATATCTGCAGAAATTTCTATAATCTGATCATCCACATTTGAGGTATGAGCCTGATTTTGAAGTAGAAGGAGCTGGTTCTGTAGCTGGTCCACCCTGTGATTAATGTCTCCAAAATGTTCTTTGTTGAGCTTGCTTAGAGCTTGACGAGTAAATTGAAGTTTCTGAAGTAGGATG
The DNA here is from genome assembly GCA_023529015.1 of Papaver nudicaule. Lineage (NCBI taxonomy): Eukaryota > Viridiplantae > Streptophyta > Magnoliopsida > Ranunculales > Papaveraceae > Papaver > Papaver nudicaule. The sequence goes on from JAJJMA010169034.1 coordinate 21,360, forward strand.
TGAGCTGGAGATCCTACTGCTGTCTTTTCCCAAGCTTTTGCGATTTCCACAGCACAAGCCTTGTCATTAAGCCATGTAAAGAAGAATTTGAACGGTTTCCAGAGTTTCTCTTCATTGTTGTCTGAAAGAAATAGGATGGGACAGTGATCACTCCCAACTTGAGCAAGATGAAGTAGTTTGGAACCTTTGAAGCTGTTAACCCACAATTCATTTGTCAGTGCCAAATCAATTCTGGATTTTTTCTCACCAGTTCCAGTGTTATTGTTTGACCATGTGAAGTCTCTTCCAGAGTAGCCTATATCTTCAAGTCCGATTGAGGTGAGCATTGCTTGAATTCCACCATCAGATGAAGTTGAAGCTGATGTTTTGTTGTCATTCTTCAGATGAATGTTGAGATCTCCTATTAATACCCACGGCTGATTGATGTTGCAACCAAGTTCACGGATGAATTCCCACTGAGCTTTCTTCTTTTGATGATTGGAATAACCATATACACAGCTAAGAAGCCATTCAGGCTTACTTGGGTCAGATTGCATTAATGCATGTATCATGTTGTTCTCGATACTCACAATCTCACAAGAGAAACCATTTTTCCAAAGTAATGCTAGTCCTCCTGATAGGCCAACTGAGTCTAGAATGGCTACATTGGGGTATTGGTATCTGGCTAGTATAGGCTTTAGTTTATGCTCTGGCAACTTAGTTTCGCATAGGAAAATGACGTCAGGGTTCTGAGTTCTAATCAAGTCTCTAAGGTGGTTCCTAGTAGCTTGAGTACGGAATCCCTGAACATTCCATGATAATACTTTCATGTTTAGTATTGCTGGATCACAAATGAAGACAGCAGCAAATGATTCTAAATTAGAGTAACTAGAAACTAATGCAGTCAGTTGGATCACCAATGAAGCCAACTTAAAAATTCTCAGATGATTAATGCATGATTTGCTATTAATGCTTCTACTAAATTGCTTATGCACAAATTTATGTTTAATGTTATCAATAAATGCCTGATGCACTAAATGGGGTGACCTAGTATCGAAGATTGTTAAGACAGAAGTTAAAACTTGTATACATTCAAGACACAAAATGCAGGCTATTAAATGAATAACTAATGAAAATCTGAGACTAATGATTATATCACTGAAAACTGAAAAACATGTAAGGGAGTTAGATGAAATAAATGCAAATAAAGGCAAACTGAAATAAGTTCGTAGAATATGAACTGAGGTTTTGGAAATTACCTTCGACTCCATAGTTATGCCGCCAGATTGTCCAGTCATTCCAACCAATTGATTTCCATTCTCCGTGGTCATTTGAGCAGGTTCTGTTGCCATGTCTATATCATCATCTTGTAGGTTACTTGAACTTTCTGTGTAGCTATGGGTAGATGTTGGAACATTGGAAGTCCTGAGTCTCTTCACAGATCTAGTTTGGGGGTTGTCTACCTTTTTCCCTTCTTCAATTGACACGGTAGTGCTACTGGTTATAGTTAACCCTTCAATGACCATTCCATCTTTAGGTGGGACAAAAGATGGAGCTTTGCCATTCTTCCTTGATGACTGCTTAGTGATGGGGACAATGCTTCGAGCAGGCCTCTGATTGGTTTTTTTGGTGTAGCTCATGTTCTTTAACAACAGAGGTGTATCATGCAATTCCTTCAAACGAGATGCCATATCCTTGCATTTATGACGATTATGAATGATTACATAACAGTTGGGACAAACTTTGTGTGCCTGCTTCTCATAAAAGAATTTCAACCACCGGGTGATACCAGCTGCTGTTGGAACTAGGATGCCTCTTCGTAGTGATGCTGAAAGGCTTAGTAGAACACAAACCTTAAAGTATTCTCCTGTCTCTGGTAATCCTTCTGATGGATGAACAGCAATGACTTCACCCATCGTTTCTCCTATTTCTTCAACCACTTTCTGATTCATATGCTCAGGTAGCATGAGCTTGATTTGGATCCAAAAACAATGCTTATCCCATTCCAGTTCTTGGTATATCATTGTCGGAGTGTAATCCTGCACAACTAGCATGTGGCCATTTACAGTCCAAGGCCTTTCTTCCCAAACTTTGTCTAGATGCATCCATTCTTTGAAGGTGAAGATCATGATGTTCCTTTCCACCTCCATGATTTGAACAGGTTCATCTTCCGGAATGAAGGGCCAGGTGTATTTGATTGAGTCTTCAACCTGCTTGACTGACATTCTTCCTTCAATCATCACCTTTCCTATGAGCATAATCTCTGAGTTATCTTCACCTCCATCTGAATCGATGTTGGCTTCTTTGAGCTTAGTGGTTATTTCTACCATTGGCAGCTCCTGATCCTTGAACTGATCCTTACTAGTATTGGTTGACATGTTGAGTGGATTTCCAGGGTTTTTGGATGGTGTGCTAAGGCGAAGGTTTTGACTATGTGTTAAACCTAATTCTCTAGGGTTTATAATAAGAGTTTTTGATTCTCTCATTAATGAGTATCTACCGAATATACACCAATTCAAATCTTCCGGAGAGAGGGTTATTCTGTTGCCTGTTTCTAAGCTAAGACAGCTGTGATTGGGTGCGAATAGGGGAAGGTATAGCAATAATGTAGGGATGATATTATGACTGAATCTTTTTATTCTTGGAAAGTCCATACGTAGAACTCTGCTTTTTTGAATTCCATTGTTGTCCCGCCAAGAACTAGATCTGTGACTTAGGGTTGAAACTAAGTTTTTGAGGTTGAAAAACCAGAAGATGATGATATACCACGGCAACATTGCTTCCAAAAGCATTGTACCTGTAAAAGCCAAAGCTATAACCACAAATGGATGATGGACCAAAGCCATTATATGACTGAACAATCTG
>JAJJMA010169035.1:0-15560 GCA_023529015.1 Papaver nudicaule
GTTCACTCCTGGTCGGATTAATTACTACTACTACACTTACAGCCTTTTCATTCCCAAGTTTAACACATGCTAAACCATTAGCATAACCTACTAGTTCGGTTGTGCCTGTTCCCGTTACGTCAGCGTAACTTCTAAGCCTTAAAACATCACTATCATGCTTTTCTGTTTCCAAACCGAAAATGTAAGCCATCTTCTCATTGCCAGTGGCACCTACCGGTTTGAGGAGACTAAAGAAGAGACTTAACTTATTCTGATTATGAATGTAATGAGAGGTAGCAAATCTTGTATCATTATAAATTGAATTGTTCCATGACTTACTGACGCAGCTGCATAGTGCTAGAGTCGTACCTGATGATCTCGTCAGAATGTTTTCGACTATAAGTTCCTCAGGAAGACTTGGAAGACCATAAGATTCTTCTTTTTTGTTGTTGTTTCCACCAGTTTTCTTAACTAAAAATATTTCCATATTTTGCAATTGCAATTCTTCATCAAGCTTCTTCTTTTTTTTGTCCCTTGCAATAATCTTTCGTTTTTCTGAATCTCTAGCTCTATGCTGGTTGTTGTTCAGAATTTTTTTTGTTCTTCTTTTGGTAACTCTTTTCTGCACTTGACCACCATGGGTGTTCTTCTTTCTCAAACACATCATAACTTACAATACAATTCAGATCCTTAGAGGGCTGTCTGTACCGAGAGATGATAAATAACTGAATCCCTGACCAAGAACAAAGATGGGGCTAAATAAATTAGAGGAAGAAATCCAACTATAGAAAGAAACGAAATTAGGGAAGTAGAAAAAACTAGGTTTTTATTTCGGCTCTAGATCTCTGTTTCTTTCTTTCTTTCTTTTTTTTATTTACCCCCCATGTGCCCATACCCCCAGCCATTTCTAAGCCGAAACGTGTCTTCTATTCGAACCATCCTTACTTTCAGTTCAGGGGATTGATAAAGGTTGCCCTTCCGAAATTCAAAATTAGGGTCAAACAGCTCTGCATTTCACAATTCTCTTTTTTAGTGGTGATAATAAGAAGTTTTGACTGAATCCCATTCCACCCTCCCTAAACTGAAAAAAAAAAAAAAAGGAAGCAATTTTTTCCCCTTTAGCTGTTTCTTCGTTTTTCTCCCGAAACTTTTTTTTGCCTTTTGTTGTTGTTGTTGTTGTTGTTGTTAAATTTAAGGTCTTTGCTCAATTGAACTCGTGATTTGGTAACTTTGAATGTGAACCCAATAAGGTTTTCTCATAAAAGATCACTTAAACTGGTTGTGAGCTTGTAATTGTAATGAGTGTAAGAGGAAAAAGAGACACTTTTGTTAGAGGAAATGGTTGAACTCGGTAGAGCAACCTCGATTTTACACTTGTAGGGTTTCTTGTAAAGGATTGTTATTACACTTTCATATCAAATTGACCTTCTCCCTTAGTCTCAGTGAGGCCATTGCAAGCCAGGACGGTGTAAACTTTGAGCCAACTTAAAGTCATTTACCCACTTGTGTCTTTCTATGGATGATGGATCTATCAAATTTCATGTGCATAGTTGCTTTAGAGGGGGTGGCCGATTAAAACGAATTTATGTTTGGGCTGGATTGTTGAGAGAAGCATATGCTTGCACAATTTCTCAAATATAAAGAAAACATATTTTTAAGTTTTTGGTATGTGTTTAATCTGCAGGATCTGGCAAAACTCTATCAGAGGTCACAGACATGGGAAAGGAGTCTCTGGTAAGTTTTTTTTTTTTTTTTTTTTTATTCAACTTTGAGTACTTCCTTTTACATGATATACCAAGGACAAGGAGGAGGTCATAACTTTAAGCCTACTATATGATTATTAAACTTCTATCTCTTGTTTAACTTTTAGTCCATTTTAATATTTAAAAAAGCAAGTCAAACCTAGAGGAGGACAACTCCTAGAAGCCGGATTCACTCAGACGGTCTTCACGTTTGCACAGCACGGTGGTTTCTTACCAGGAAGAGGAAATATCACATTAATGCTTCGTTTATTGCACCACGTAAACTTTACACCATTTTAACTAGTGTTATTCGCTAGTTTTTTGTTGGAGTAACAACAAAAACAAAACTTTCTCCAATGGGGGATTCCTTATAAGTTGTACTTAATAACCTAGTATTCTTGCATGTGCATCTGGTTATTGTAGAATATGTTGAGAAAAGACAACTGCACTGGAAAACGAAGTTCTGGTTTGAAAATTGCCTGCATGCTTTGCACTTAACTGCTAATGTTCTTATATGCCTTCCGCTTGAGAAATTAGTTCCTAAAATTCACATGTTTATGGAATTGCAATTCAGCTAGCATTCTTCCTGGTGATTATGATTTGGATAATATTGACTAGTGAAATTTTGAACAAAATCAACTGACATTTTTCAGTATAATTCAGTATGCTGACGACAATCTTCTGAAAAAAAGGTTCAGATCTAGGTTTGGATCAAGCTCGGCGTCCTCATTAAGGTCAATATATGCCAACTGTATGAGCTGTGTTGAATTTGTAGATCTTTTCTCCCAATTTGTTGATTGCTAACACTTCATTGATAATGATTGTCAGCTACATAGCTAGGCCACTTGACGAGATAAAAGTTGCTACCCGCAAAGAACGATGTGATGCATCGAAGTGTGCTGAGAACTTTGAAAAGGACCTGCAGTTTGGACACCATCTTTTGTTAAGTCATGGTTTGTTTTTCACGTGTATAGCTGCTTTTGGCTGGTAAGCTGACTTATGTGGCAACATGTTTCATTTCCTCCTCATTCAAGGAAAACTTAGTGTTTGTGATAATGGGTTCCTGTACGTTATGATCTTAAGGGTCTTCCTACCAAATCATGGAGTTTCTGTCCATGACCTCTAAGCACTAAAAACGGCATCTGACTTCAGTTCTTTGATTACCAATCAGTCAAAATGATATCTTTCATGTTGCCATGTTGGTTTTTGTGTCTTCAAAAAACATTTGGTGGAAGAGGATTTGTAGGAATGAAAAAAGTTGAAACCCTCCAAAGTACATTTACTTTCATGTAATCATATTCTATGAAGTTGCTTTTAACTGGGACATCCATCATAGGCCAAGACAGACTTGGGTGTTCAAAATAATGGTTGAATATCAGATTTGACATCAAAATACAACACCCACTTAACTAGTATTATTTATTCTATGGCTTCTCTGCGTTACACTAATCAAGGGTGGTTCAGTTTTAAATTCATTTTATTCTATCCTTCTGTGATGTGTATGTGTTGGTACCCGCGCCTCAAGAAGGGTCAGGATAGCTCAATTGGTAGAGCAGAAGTTTGAAAATTCCCTCGTCACCAGTTCAAAATTTGGTTCCTGAGTCAAGCATGCCTAAAGTCACCAGAATTCAGCAGAATATAATCTTATCGTAGATCCTGATAGAATTTCTACTTAGGTTGCATTTGGGTGATGACGTTATTCCTCCTTCTTGCTCAAGAAAGGTGTAATGGCTTATTTGCTGGATTGGCAAGGTTGGACTTGCGTATATCTAGTATTGGACAAACTGGTCCGAGGACCGGATATCTCGTGCAGGTAAACTGCTCTGTGCAGGTGAAAATTAGATTCTTTAGTTAGCTAAAACCAACTCATTTCACAACTAAGTTAGACTGTAGCAAGGATCATAGGCAGTTTTATTGTTTTCTCGTCTATTCGTGAATTGTGTATTGGAATTTGGAGCCGGTGCATTTGTCTACTTGTAGAAATTGAGAAAATTGTTGGTAGCATACACAGTTTATGTCTGAGCCTCCGAAGGCTTGCATTCTAGGTGGATCATCATCTGCCACCGAGTGCTGGTCCAAATTTGAGGAATTCTCTTGACGTCCATCCTGCTGGAAGGTGAGTCTGAGAAACGGATATATGTCAACTGAATTCAGGACTGGTCGAGAAGAAGTAGATGTTTAATTATGTGATGTTGTGGAACCTAGAGTTCTGTTGACTGATAAATAGAACTAGGACATCAGTCATCAACTATGTAATTTTGAAGGCAAGCCTCAGTCAGGCACCAAACTAAAGAGGTTAGTTATGTTTGAGTGAACTTTGTCCAACTGTAATCTGAAATCTTTAATTTGTGTGCTAGAAAGGCACAAGTCGATGAAAGCATGTCCAGATATATGTGTATGATTGTTGTTCCTTTTGTTTAGCATTCTGTAATAAATTCATCCTTATTGTTTTGGAATTAGTGGTGTGTAACATGATCTCAAATCTAAATGCTGGCCTCTTTGCATACAGTAGTCCATTTTACGTTATGTCTAAGCTTAGACATCGCACCAGGTTGATAGATATGCTCAGACTAGGGTGATCTGTCCAACCTCTCAACTACCCAAAAAGGGAATTCTACCATCTTTAAAGATTTTCTTCAAATCAGAGAACATGCAGACTCTCTTGCGTCTGTCTCTGAACTGGCTCTGCTCTCTAGACTCTACTACTCTTCGTTGTTTAGATGCTGATTGGATAATATCATAGCTCGTTTTACTCTCCCAACCTTTTCTGAACCTCATGCTTTACTTATTTGTTATTCGTTTTCGCTTTCTCCAAACCCTCTCAAATAATTCATCTGATTATCTCGAATATCCCAGCTCATTTGTTGCCAGTTCTTCAACGTTTTGTGAACTACCAAATTTCATTGTTGTGTTTGTAAAAAATAAACTGCCCGTGATTGTTGTATGGTTAACAAATACTACTATTGAACGAGATTTCATTGTTCCTCAACAAACCTTTGCGCTTCTCCTCCTCCACCACCACTTCCGACCTAATTGGTGGTTTTGCAAGTTCTGGAAGTAGGCAGCAGCAGGAATTTTACTAAGATCTACCTCAGAACTTTGATTTTGAAGCTATTGAGTTTTGAAAAATTCTCAGTGGATTTATGAATTTTCAAAACTTATCCCAATCCCAGGGCTGCAAATATTTTTGAAAGAATTAATTCCCAGAAATGAAAGGGGCCCATCCATGATGCATATTATCAAAATCTTACCCTAAGAGACGTTTTAGGAGGGTTAAATGGATTACATTCAAAAAAATTCAGGTTAATGATGAAGCAGATAGATACCAGGAAATGATAAGATGAATAAAACTGTTCACAATGGAAAAGCCACTAGTACCAGCAGTACTAGTACTAACAGTACTTGTACTGTTTTGATTAGACAAACCCATATCTACCATAAACCTAATTCTACATAAAAGGAATATCTGCATTTAGTAATTATACAATATATTGCCATACTACTTACACCCCAACGTATATGTGCTTTAGGATTCAGGTTAGATAATCCTACTGATCGAGACTGAGTTTCTGCCATTCCTGTGATTCATCTTTGAGGTCATGAGTGCTGCTTACTGCGAGCCTTGCTGTCATTCCTCATCCGATCAGCATACATGGGCAAGAGGACAATATCTCCAATGACTTCTAACAAGACCTCCTCTGTGATGTTATCCTTTATGCTCCGCATTACCTGCTTATAACCAAGTAATCTTACTAATGCCATTATTGGGAAGAAGTTCGGTAAATATATGTGAAGGGGACTACCAACCTTCATGTAAGTATTAATATCACTCGGGAAGGACTTGTCTACGCTGACACGCATACAATTCCAGGCTTGCTCCACAGAATTCCAGGAACACTCGATGATCCTTCCTGATAATTCTGATGGAACTTCTCCATCTGCAAAGTTTTGTTCCAAGGATGTTAGATGTGAATTTTCCATATAACCATCTAAATAATGTCAACTAGGAGATGCAGGGATGTTAGCAATCAAGAAGAAAAATGCACTAAAACGTCACTGAAGTAAATTAAACCACTAGACTCTGGTGAAAGATCATGCTTAAACAAACACTGCATGTGTGGTATTGCATACTTGTGAATAGCGCAATCCAACAAGAGTTGCAACTTAAAAAGACTGGCTAGTTGCATACTGTGTTTCATGACACACGTTTGTCCCATACAGTAAGTGGTTACCTATGTAACTATATAACTCCTGGTAAGATTTCATGTTAAGCGGTTGAAAAGAATAAAGTTTGGGGAAATAGGGGATACACAAAATGAGTGAAAGTTTATTTGCAGGATGGGCATATAGCTGATGAAAATTTTCCTTATCTTGTGGGATTATCTAGGTCAAAGATAATAAGAACTCTAATATAATTTGAACATCTTAATTACTTGAGCAGGATGAACTCGCCAAAGAAGAAACACAAGGAACAGATAAAGGATAATAATGTGCAGAAACAAAAACTATATGCTTACTCTTAAAGTCAACATGATTCCCATCCATCAGCTTCTTCTTCCCTAGTTCATTTAGATAAAGTAATTGGCGATTTTCATCAACCTACAAGATCGAACACCCTTTACATTAAGCTAGGAGAAGGTACATATATTAATGCTCGAAAAGAACCTCTCTAAACAACATGAAGATATCAATAAAGTAAATGGCACGACCTCAAAGAGGAAGTCGACGGAATTCGTATCAGGGTACTTCCACTCTAAAATTCCTTCGTGTGTGCGAGGAACGCAAGGATCATCCCAACCCTGGGAAAACAAAAGTAAAAAATTATACATCAGTCACCAAGTTTAGGTAAATGTGTTTACCCCAATAGAAAGAACATAATCATTTAGTACCCGAAATATAAGACCATGAGCCTCATGTGGAAGCATAGGAATGACTTTTAAAAGTTTGGTAGTTGCTGATAGCAACCAAAACTCCTTTCTTTTCACCTGATCAAACTCAAGCACGTTAATTATCTAACTCGAGTGAAGGATGTTAGAATCTACAATTGAAGTACTTATTATACATACTTTAAACGGCTCCAGGTCATATCTGAAATTAAACTTTCTGCTCTGGCGTTCGAGATTACGAGGTTCAATTACTTCTTTCTCCAGCATCTTCCACCTTTCGCTGAAAGGGCGCTGCATATTCATCACCCACTGTTAGTGTCACATTGCGGCAAAACCAAGTAGTGCTCAGTTGCAGAAGATACATAAATCCTCAGCCAAAACACAATTTGTCTACGTTTTAATTTTATCAACCTGCAGAAACGGATATACATACCACATGTTTTCTACAGCACAGATACTTGAAAGAGAAAGAAGAAAGAGAATCAAAATAACCATTTCATCTAACCTCAATGATAGATACTGAATTAATTGCCATAAGATCGTAAATCAAGTATCTCCGTTCTTTCTTCTGTGGCGAGGCTTCAATTACCATCTCACCATCAAGTAGTGTTAAATTGTGAGTATCTTCTCCGAGATACTTAGTAAGTGAAAATCAATGGTTACAATATGGAAAAAAAAGTAAGGATAAAGTTTAAAAAAAAAAAAAAAATCTTGTGAATTCACCTTGTTCGTTTGTTTCAAGGGAAACCGCATCTGAACCCTTCGGAAGTTAAAATTTATATCTATCAAGAAGCATCCATCAGAAGTTATGAGCATCATATATCGCGTACCACCAGCTTTCCATGTAGCATAGTAGTACCTCTGCCTCAACAATTGTAAGTTTTCCCTGCATCGCAAATAATAAGATTAAACTTATCAAGAACCACATTCTATACCAACAGTGAACACACGTTACATGGCTAGAAAAGAATTAAACAACTCCAGTTGCTTGTTCACTTCGAGGTCTTGCTATCACATGATGAACATTCACTCTCCATTTTACGTTATGCATAAGACAAACCCCATAACTGGTAGTTTTTGCCTTTCCAGAACATAATAGGAACTGTGTTACTAGTGAAGTTTTCAATTCAACAACGCTTTATAGCTTAACTTTTTCATGCGAGATCCATTTTATTTTACTGGAATGTTACAATATACTGACCACCTTCAGGATGAGCCTAACATGCTAAACCATTATAGAAATAAACTACACAGCTTAATGTAGCAAAGCTTTTCGATCCGCATTAGGGGTGAAAGAAAAATTAAACCTGTTGAGTGACACCGGGCGTGATCCAGGAAACTGAGCGATTTCTTTTGCCTGCGGAGCAAGGACATAAAATATATTTTTATTTAAATCTAAATGAGGGAGACATCAAGGTTGCTAAGCACCTAATCACATAAACCTAAGATCCTAATCACATAAACCTAAAACAATCTGGGCAATTACAAACTGAGAACAGTCTGCAAGAGGTATGCACTAACCTACCCCCCTAAATGGTTCAGAGACTAAACCTTCCATGTTTTTTAAATGTATCATATTTCTGCATGAAGCCATATTTTAACGTGTCAAAATAGATTGACAAATCCAAGACACATACCCCTGTTCCCAGCTTTAGACTATGATAGCAGAATTGTCTCATTTTCTCTTGCTCGTCCAATGTTACTAAATCCCCCAGAACATCATCATTCGTCAGCACTTCAGTTAGCACTTGGTCTTCCTGCGTATAACCAAACAGTGAAGACATCGTAGAATTCCAAATTTGCATGCAAAATCTTCCAAAATATGTAACGGGAACACTGAACTAGTATATAGTTTCGGCTACAGCTTAAATGGCAAGTCAATTTTTGGGTATAAATATGCCTACGTAACTCCAGATTCCTTTATTCAGTATAAGCTTTTAGAATAACATGAATAATTTTTGTCACCATAAGGGCACCATTTGAGTTAGAGCAACAGTTTATTTACTTACATTCATTGGTATAGCTACAGCCGGGCCATCTGGTATATCAGCCTGTGTGCCATCCTTTGACCCATGAAGTGTCTCTCCTTCTGGAACATCTTTTTTCTGCCTTTTACCCTCCTGCACACAGAACCTCAAATCAGCACAAAAATAATCTAAATGGCAATTATGCAGGAGAGTTCCACTGCACGTTAGTGGAAATGAGCATGCTGAGGGTCAAACATTTTTCACTGATATGGAGTGTGAAACTATGATGAAAAGAATAGCAAACCATATACCTAACTTCACGTATCATTAAAACCAAAAGTATCCACAAACTGATTTACGAATCATTGGATTTTAACCAGACAAACCATCAGGTCATGCACAATTTATACGGAAGAGAAGCAATTATAGAGGTCAAGGACATAACAACCTAAAGCATCAGTTTCACAATTTACATCAACAAAGGGCCAGTTATACCGAGAGGTATCTATTAAAAAAGGAAATAAAATTTACAACATAAATACACGTACCCTGGTTAGCTGCTGCTCCGCTTCTCGCTTTTGAGGAGAGACACTTAACCCACACAATGACACCATCACAGGAACCTCTTGAAACATGATTTGCATTTTCCTGGCATTTTCCCAGTATGCTACTTCTGTTTTCAGATCATTTACAAGAGCTACAGAAAGGGAAAAAAGAATTAGTAAGTAAATGGACAGCAAACAATATATTACTCATCACCTCTACTTGACAGATTGTATGATTACAGGCTTACCTGGCAGTTCGCTGACCAGTTTCCGCGCTTTTTCGGCACGTTCAACTCCTTCTATAGTGTTTACAGGACTCTTATCCTATTAAAAATAATGAATTTATGTTATGCACAACACATAACCTTCGAAGCATGACTAATGAACAAGCTAACATACATTTTCATAGTTCACGAGCCACTTTTTCTCATCGCATGCAGCCCTCCAACTAGCAAGATTTTCCATGAACTGTTGAAAGCTACTGCTGCTACTACCTTCCCTCCTGAACTTGACCATGTTGTCTTCAAAAAATCTCTTGGCAGCAGCCTCTTTAACGGATTCTCGCAGTGCTTTGACTGGATTGTTGGATAGCACCAACAACTTCTTGTCAGTAGCTCTAACTTCTTTTCCTAAAGAAATCCTTTCCACCTCTTTACGCCCGCCAAATTTCTCCAACTCAGACATCAAGCTACGCCAATGATCGGTGTAGAAATTAAGTAATACAGTCTTACACCTCATCTGGTCGTCAAGATAAAATATCTCAGAATCAAGAGATCTCATACGCATGCTGAGATGAAATGGCACCATGGGATCGTAAATATGTGATCTAATACTTGCTGATATTTTATTCCATTCCAATTGTGATTTATCTTTTTTCTTTTGTATTAACGAAACATCAATATCACGAATATTTGCAACAAGACACTGAATCAATTTGCGAAGCTTTGTCTTCATAGACAGTAGTTTTGAAGCACGAAAGACCTTAAGATTGATCGGGTCATAATCATCTTCATCTATGTCAAGTTTGTTACTTATCAACAGCTCTTTTGAGTGCAAACATTCAGAAGTATTTTCCTGAAAACAATACAAAATTAGGTTAAGGTAACACAATTTCCAGAACTATAATTTCATGTACCATAATATATTGAAACTTTATTTCCTTTAGCAACAGGAGTATCACAAGGTTTGCGTTCTAACATTTTGCTTTTTCCAAAACTTCGAGAGCTAATTTTTTATGCAAGAACAATGGTATCCTTAGTTTTACAAGCTTCAATGCCTAAGAAGTAATGCTAATCTCCTAACAGTTTCATTGCAAATTCCTTACTCAAGGCATCAATTAATTATGTTGAACTACCAGTTAACAATGTCATCCACATACAATAATGGCACTAGCATAAATTAAAGTAGTAAAGATAAACATTGTCCTGGTCAATTAACTTTTTCAGATTTAAAATAGCACTAGCAAACGGTTTTGTGAAGTCCAATATAACTTTTTCAGATTTAAAATGTCTTAGTTTCAAGTCTTTACCGGCGTTGTACCAAATTTGTCACGTAACTTCAAGTTTTCTCCAACCGAATGGTTTAGCAAAACTTTAATCTCTCCGGAAGCAGATTTTACGAAAATCTTCATCTAGAAATTAAACAACAAAAGAAAAAGAATCAATAATTTTCCTTGACCTTGCAATTTTCAGATTTTCTGTAAATTTCTTAAAGTCAGACTCAGTACCAATTTGACTTACGAAAACAGCAAGAAAACCCTAGAAATTAATAGAATCGAAAAACAAATCAATCATAACTAAAATCAAACAACTAACCTAGAGATTTTCAGTCTAAAGAGAAGAGAGATAAATATAAAGATAATAGAAAAACAAGAAAACCCTAGAAATCATTAGAAACAAGAAAAAGAAAATCAAAATTAGAAATCAGAACGTTGTACACTACCAATGTAATACCTGATTTATAAATTGCTTCGTCTAAAGAGAAGAGAGATAAATGTAAAGATGGTAGAAAAACAAGAAAACCCTAGAAATCATTACAAACAAGAAAAAGCAAAAAGCAAAAAGCAGAACATAGTATACTACCAGTGTAATACCTGATTTTTAGAGAATAAACTCTGAGATCGGAAATGAATTCTTCAGGTGTCGAGTCTATAACCTTCCGAGTTCTTCTGAGATAGAATGAGATCTGAGATCAGAAAAAAGGCGGAATAAAGGTGTATTTGAATTCCCGCCGTGGGCAAGAAGAAAAATAAGGGTTGGGCTACCAAGCCCAGTTGGTGTTACATTGGGAATGTAGGTAGCCCAACAATTTACCCTGGACAGAAGTTACGTGAGATAAAAATTAATTATCAAAAGAAACGTAGAAAATTTAAAAAAAATAAAAATGAATTGGTCAGTAATAATTTGGTGACGACGAGTTTCTAACTCAAGTCACTGGTATCATCGCCCAGTAACTTTACCCATATACTATAGTGACACCAATAATTTTATAATTTTTTTGAACGATAAAATAAGAATTCTTAGCTAATGGCACACAAACTAATGTGACCATAAATTAATTTTTTTCCCCTAAAGGTACCTTTTCATTAATAGAAATTCAATGATACATTGAGATTAAAATCGAAAATAATAAAAATATAAAAGAAATACACCGTAAAAATACAATCCCGAGAAATCCAACAAGAAAAAAAGAAGGATACCGAAGTAAGACAAATACAAGTATGAAGATCTGATTAAAGCTGAGGAAGAATGGTTTTTCATGGAATAAATCCAACCATTTGAATTGTTTTTCTTCTTCGAAAAGAGATGCTCCCAAACTAAGAGGAATTTGCTCAAATCTCTTAAAACCCATGACAAAGCTTTTGTCGTCAGAAACATCGTTAATGGAGATTCCGGCATTGGATAATTCATAGATGAAGATTCCGTCGTCGGAGGCAACAAAGATGAAGATTCTGTCATTGGAGCATATCACAAGTGATCTTGAAACCCAAATATGTACCCAAAAGACGACCATTAAAGCCTAGATAAACTTCTTGAAAATAAAAGATAAAACCACTGAAACGGTGTAGATAACTCAACAAAAGATGAGTGAAAAACATCAAAAACTAACCTAAATCACTAAGCAAACTATAAAACAGTAAAAAAAAAAAAAAATCTGCTCAAATGAGGCCCAAAAAGGACCAGATCTAAGTAGTAGATGACTGCCGGCAAAAGAAGTTTTTTCTCCAGTAGAAGGGGTGCTAGAGGAGGAGAGAGAAAGGTTAAAGCTAATCTCTGAATGATGGTTGTGTTGTATCTCAAAGTAATGTAACCATAATTTATACGTACATATCCCCAAAAAAAATTAAAAAAAAAAATATTAAAAGAACTATTAGTTTAGATCATCAAAATAAAAATTCGAACTATTGCGGAGAAAAAAATGTGTATAAATATTTAAATGAAATTGATAAACAAGGGGGAATCTATGTTTTCCAATTCTTCATCCGAATGATTTTATATATAATCCAATACGCGGCAAGGTGAGAGTTAGGTTTAGGTTTGAGGTGGTATTTCTAAAAATATTTATAGACGACTTTAAAGGGTTTGGAACGCCCATGGCGCAAATATCTAAACTCAATTGCCTGCCGTAGAGCCGTAGTTAAAGGAAAAATATTATAGAATGAGAGGGATCGACTTGTGTCTTTCATGAAGGAATAAGAGGAAAACAAACTTACTGAAAAAGCGGGGGTACCCAAATACACACCAAACTTTTAGTTTATAAACTATATGGAAAAACTTGGACGATTTCAAAAATCAATATCCAAGCCTTAACCTACGTTGAGTCGTAAAGACTAATTCTTACAAACACAACTCTTTTGTAAATCTTTATTCGAGATTTGGAATTAACTGCAGGTTAGTAATAACGTACAACTTGTTTTTACTTTAGTACATAATAAAAAATCAGAGAATTGTAACGCAAAAAGTAAAGTAAAGCAAGACACCATAAGTTTTGTTAACGAGGAAACCACAATCCAGCAGAAAACCCCGGGACCTCGTCCAGTCTGAACACCACACATTATTTAGCCGCTACAAACACTAGCCTACTACAATACTTCGAGTGTTTTGTGTTTACACCTCAGGAAAACTTCAATACCCCAATAAAGTTGATTTGTGTATACTTGTGAGTGCAAAAAATACCTTTACCATTTAATTGCATCCTATTGGTGAAGTTGGACAAGGAAGCTACATCAGAAAAGTAGAGAATCAGTGAATAAGTCTACAGCGAGAGATAAAAAAGAGTATGAGGAAAGAAGTTTGCCAAGTAACTATTAGCGACACTAGGTGAAACCTGTGGAAGAGAAGGCTCGGCGAAGTTTGAATAGTTGGTTGGTGATGAGTCGTTGTCGAGTGGTTGAGAAGCAGTTGGGCAATCAATGCAACTCATAAAGGATAGATTGTCAGAGTTGACTCGTTGACTAAGTGGGAACACCGTCAACAATTCTTATCCAGAAAGAGATCCAACTCGGGGAAGTAATGAAGAGAAGATGAAACTTGCCGAAGTTTTCCTACGACGAGTAAGGACAAGATCTGTCAGAACCGTCACTATCATTCTTAGCTGTAACCCACCATTGTAACTCGCTTAAGGCCACAGACCCCTCAGTTGTACGGGGGTTGGCCAAATTGTACATGTAGCATCGGTGAGAGAATTTTTGGTGGCCTTGACCCCTAATTCTTGTTGTGCTCAGGAGTGAGATTAGAGAGAATACTCATATTATTGTGGTGTTCTTGAGTGATTAGTAAAGGTGAGGGATTTGTTACTTGATCTTGATATAGTGAATACTCTTGGATGTAAACCTCGCATTGGGAAAGAACCAGGTAAACCTTGTGTCATGCTTTATATACTTGCTTTACATGATTTCACTAATAAAAAGTTCTTTTAGATTTAATTATTAATGATGCTTGCAATACTTAATTTTTCACGCTCAATCTTATATATTGCATACACGACTTTGTTCGTTACTTCTGTGATGATTCAAAGTTATGTCAAACTACAAAAGCTATGCTTTTTCTCACGATTAAGAAACTTTTGATTATATGAGATCTTGGTTTTCATAAATTAAGGAATCATATACTCTTTTCTGAAACTGGCTAAGAAAAGAGAAAATCAACAAACAAATTGGGTACATATTACTTGTAATTTGTTTATCTAATTATGCTTTGTTTATGTCTTTACTTATGAAGGTATATGTTGTTGTTCTTTACCGAATAACATCACATGGGGGAGAGTTCTTAAATGAACTTGCGCTTAATTACAAAATCTTTGTGGGGAGCGTGGACGTGGAATTTAGGAGAAAGGTTGTATCTATATTTTCTCCAAGGCTGAATCAACTTCGAGATCTTCGTTCTGATTTCTTAATTATGTCATCTTAGACTTGGTATGCAAGAATATCCTTGTCTTGACTATCTCTATAGGCTTGAAAGCCAAATCTCAACTGGTTTGTCATATTTTTGTGACAAATAAGGGGAAAATACATACGGTTTCTTGTTCTTGTGGCTCACAACCATAGGGGAGAACATCGTTGCTTACTTATGTACTTTTTCAAAGTATCAAGGGGGAGTAAATATTGGGCGTCAACGTCAAATTTGTGATCCTGACCTTTTTCATGAGCAATGATACGTACTGAAAAAGGAGGGGTACCGAAATATACCAACTTTTCGTTTTGGCTCGTGAGTCTTATGGTTTAAGTCTGGACGATCTCAAAAATCAATATCCAAACTTATAACTGGAGTTGTTAAACCTCGACAAAGAGTACTTTGGAGTCAACTCTACAGTTAGGCAATAACGTACTACTTGGTGCTTTAATTATACAATCAGAGATATAATGCGGAAAGTAAAAGCACACAAGACACCAGAGATTTTTTTAACGAGGAAACTGCCTTGCAGAAAAACCTCGGGACCTCGTCCAGTTTGAACACCGCCCAGTACAAACTGACTACAAACACTAGCCTACTATAAGACTCGGTCTGGGATGTAGCAGAGACCAACTCAAGCCCTCCAAGCGAATTGGCTACTGTCGCCTTCCTTACGTCTCTAGATCCCCCACAGATCGTCACGCACTTGATTCCCCCAGCTGACGTCCTTTACAGGCCTAGGAGTTGCTTTGACCGCTGTCAAAGGCTTGTGTCAGCAATACTGGTTTTTCAACCTAATTGTTGACGTATGGTGTAACTGTCCTCTATCAGTTTACCACACACAAGATGACTTCCTTCGGATTGTTAAATCCAGGTCATAGGGAAATCTACTTCACAAATCGGGGCTGACACGCAAACCAAGTAAGCAATGCCCAATTCGTATCTACCTCAGTTATACACGAAGAATCACTTAAGAAACTTGTATAACTGGAGCTAACTAGGTCTTACAACACCGAGTGCAGCCGTGCGTTGCTACCTTTCCAACCTTGTT